>UYYA01000308.1:0-72928 GCA_900624975.1 Angiostrongylus costaricensis
CTCTCCTGCAGGATCTCCCAGGCTGAGTCCGCCGTTTGCATTAGGAACCCCAGCTAAGAGTGATCCATTAACAGAATCCACTACCGTCCTTATATTAGACTGGTAGCATGGCGACAGATTTCTCTCTCTCTGATCCACAAGGGCGGCGACTGCCTATGGTGATAATGACCTGGGGCAGACTTTAGCTAGGCTAAGCTCGGGACTCCAAAGAAATACAGTGGCTAAACCAGCAAAATTCCGAAAAGTGTAGATTATGCTGGGACCTGCACAACCAGTGAAGATGGGTCGTTCAAGCAAGTAAGCATATAATATACATCTAGGGGGGCGTGCAGCACAGTGGTTGAAGGTGCCTTGCAATACAGAGTTGGTCGTTGGCTCGATCTCGCGATTCGGGCTCATCGAGCCTTTCATGTGTTTGGGGAGAGAGCAGATTAGTAGAAGATTTGTCTGGGAGGATTGCCGCACTAACTCCATATATCAATAGGCCACAGTGAGTCATTTTATAGACCAGATATGCATTCAATCACCTCTAATGGCGTTTCGTGAAGTTGAATGCATGGCGCAGCCCTTAGGGATTAGTTAACGTCGGTAGTTTAATTTTCTTATGTACAATTGGCATCATTTGCTAACTAAACAGCATTGAAACTCAAAAAAGCTTCTCGTTTTTAATTTTTTTGAGATACCTGAGATAGAGATACCTTTGAAATGCAACATAATTGAACATACACACAAATACATCAATAATTAGTACTAACTCACCTAAGTAAAACAATTTCGTCCTCTTTTCGCATCATTTCGAAAAGATCCAAATGATCTTGGAGGAGATACGACGCTTGAGGACGGATTAAGGAAAGGGCATTGGCCATTCCGAGCAAAAGAAACTCGCAGCGCAGGTGGACACGAAATTCGAGTGACGTCTGAAAGCGTCTTATTGTCATGGGACCGAATAGGAATTACAGAAAAGTTATGCTAAAGTTCGTTGCGCCACCAGCACGTACTGTAAGGTATTCGGCTAACGAATGTCTGAGAGCTTGATACGGAAAATAGCCGTTAAGAGTCATCCTGAACTCCTCAATACTATTAGTAATTTGATTTCTGGCGAATGATTTGAAAGGGGCTAAATGAAATTCATGGACACTGTTGGGCATAAGCGATAAATTTTCGATCCTCTATGTAGTATTTATCGTTTCTCGTCACATCGCTTTTGTAGAGAGTGACAATCGGGTCGATAGTATAAATTTAATGTCGGTGTTGATAAGATAGAAGCAATCTTTCCTGTAATCAAGCCAAGAAAAATCCAAATTCCGATTAAAAATAAACACCAACTGAAAGTGATGCTTAATTACAGTTGTTACTCGGACTGCAAACATTCAGATCCAATTATCTCGATGGTTTACCTTTTATTTCTTAGTCGACAGGAGAAGTGCTTTCCGGTGTCAAAGTGCGATGTACAATACAATAATCTTTTCAAACAAACTTACCGAAGCTTGGAAGGAATCCTTCAGTCCCATATTCTTATATTATCGTTGGGATTTTCAGCTAGTGATAGCGTACCCTACGATTTTGGAATAAACGGAGTATCAATATGGCAAACTTCTCCGCGACTCACAAATGAGGGCGGGTGTGGGACGCCGTGGCAAGGTGCGTTCGAGACTTTAGGAGAAACCTATTGCTGGCGAAATACAAGCTTAATGGAAAAAAGTAGGTGCGCTATCATCGTAAACACCATATCATCGTAACGTCGAAAAACATGCAATCGATTTTCATATCACACCATGAAACACGTATGACCTGAAGAGTTGCGCCAGTTGTTTCTCAGATCAACGTTCGCAAGAGAACGGTGGCATAAAGCGATCTTGAAGTAACCTGTTATTAAAAAAAACTGTAAGAGCTTAGAAGAATCCTAGTGTTTAAGGGCATTACATTTTAGTGCTATGCTTCCTAGGACAATTTCATACCACGCGACGGCTACTTTGACGGGCTACATCTGCTCCCAACAGCGTATAATGACTCTCGATGGCCTTCACGCGTCGAGCGAATCAGGCAGAACATATCGCTAATGGAAGCAGAATAAATGCGGTTTGTTTTCTACATAAGTTTACTGGTTAAACAGAACTGAATGGATCGACGTATTGTGAGCGAAACGAGACGAATTGACGTTCCTCGAACAACATTGGGTTTTAAATGAATACAACGAAAACGAGACATTTAGGGGAAAATCAGAGAAACAGGTCCTCGTTGCTAGCGTGGTTTTCTACCATCAATCAAACAGCATAAAAAGTTTAAAAATAGAAAAAGATACTGCTTTCAATGGATTTTTAGCCTAGAAGACTGCTACCGATAGGATTCCAACAATAAAATGCTTCTATTGAAAAAATCACTTAAATGATAGAACGATAAAGCTCTTGGCGTTGATCAATCACTAAGGGTTGAGTCAAGCATTCGACTTCACTAAGCATCATATGGAGGTGACTGGATGCGTAACTGGCCTTTATAATGACTCTCGATGGCCTGCCAATGTATCGAGCCAGTGCTACTATCCTCCCAGACAAGTCTGGTACAATTTGCCCACCCCGGAGGGGTGGTAAGCTTGGCGGGCCATGGGCGCGGAATCGGTTCCACGTGTGTCCTGCAGGACCCCTCTGACCACTGCGCCACACCAGCCCTAAGAGCAAGTCACTTAGAACTAAAAATTATGCGATGAACATAAATACGGAATGCTTCTTGAATACAACCGCAATGATGTAGAGATCTTTGCAAAACTCAAATCTCAAATTACGCTTAGAATAGGTGACCCACTTTTGCGGACTTTGTAATTTACAAAAGAAACTGTTTCAGAACAAGTTTGCTAGCTAATCCAAAGAAATTGCCGCTGCTGAGAAGGGTATTAAAATATCTCTAACGTCCAGATTATCATCGATAAAATAGGTACCAAAATGTCTCCGATGCACAAACAGAAGTTCATGGTTCACGAGTTTCACGGATATTGACTGTTTTTTGTATTGATAGATAGAGTAACGTGGTCCTATGAATGAGTAGGGGTAATACGCTCTTTGGTAAGGGAAAAATGAACTGCTTGAGTCTTATATGACTCGTACAATGAAGAATTAGAAAAGGACTTCTACTTGGTCACCAACAATGTTATTTCTGGTCGCAAATGTGTCCCAACTTTCCTGAGGAAATTATCCAGACGCCTCTATATCCGAAATTTTGATTTATAGGTATACTAGAAAGTAATTTGGAGGAAATTTCCGCCTTCCATCACACCACAAAAATGACGTAAGTACACCTAGAAAAGCGCTTGATTAATCTCTCTCAACATACACATGGTACACGAAAACGCTTCTTGATGTTATAGTGCAGTCTGATCTGCATGATTCATCTATCTTTTATACACTCTATTTGATTTTCAATAATAAAAAAAACCAATTCAGTGAATAATTGAAGAAAACAAAGAAGGAGATGAAGTCCACCTCAGCATGGCCTGTCCTCAGCAATGCGTTGATGAGCCCAAGAATTGTTATTCGTGCACGATCAGTTTCCTTGTCAGACTGATATCTGTAATCTTTTGTTTTTAGCCCATGCCCATCTACCTTAAGTCGTTTTTGGATAAAGGTCACCTATTTAGGAATCAATTTAGAATCTGCCTTCCCAAAAACTTACACCGTTTCAGACGGGCCCGTATTTCGTTACCCATCGCGGGAGAAGATCAAATCAATTACAGAACAATGGAACCCAGAAGGCATAGTCAAAACACTGTGCAAAAAACGAAACGTCTTTAGGGAGGCATTCAGAGTATGTACTGCAGAAGAATGCATAAAGTTTAGACAAATCGGAAGAAATGGTGGCGAATTTCGGAAGAAATGTGTTGTTTATAACAGAATCCCCACTTTCTGTGCAAATCGTTGACGAGGATCTGGAATCGCGTTCTTTCGCCTAGCAGCGGGGATACCTAGAAAAAAGTATAAGCTCAAATAAATCTCATAGAAATGATCAAAAGAAGGCGTATTAAGAGAACCCGCGTCAAAGCAGTCAACACTTGCTGATGACCGTCTTCAGGCACGAAACAAAGACCTGAGAGGATTTCAACAGCTAAGATCTGAAAATTTGCAGATCATTGAAAAATATCGTCTCTACACACAGAATGATCGCCGTGTGATTTTTTTTTCTTGAAGAAAGAAGGCACCTTGCACTTGCAGTCCCGTAAATCAATTCCTCTGGCGATTACCAGTAATGCTTCTTGGTCCTGCAATACCGCCACGCGCCCTTTCTGAAAGAAGCGGATCAGCATGTACTATTGGTAGGACCAACTTCGCCTTTACGAGGTAAATAAAATTCCACATCATTATTATTACATTATGTTGAACATACTTATATGTATATATAATATACAGGTAACCGCTTTCCAACATTAAAAAAACATAAGTTAAAGAATTTCCTCCTAGCGGTCTACCACCTCATCGTGGCTGGGAGGTGTTCGTGGGTGTTGGGATGCGATGTTTAGCGAGAGGCTCATCTCTGAAGCAGGTTCTTTCAAACTGAGAAAGAGTCCCACGTTTCCATCTGGAAGCCTGGCTAGGTATAACCCAACATGAAAATGGTTGCATGGTGGCAAATCTCCCTCTGATCCATAACGACCTTAACCGTTTGTAGTGATGACGTCCTGAGGAAGACCTCTACTACGGTGACTTCGAGATTCCAAAAGGTGCAACAATAGCTAAGCCAGCAAATCTCAAAAAAGTGGAAAGGGACCCGCACAATCACTGAAGACGGGCCACTCAAGTACTAGGTAAGTAGTGAGTTGAAGAATTTTCAGAAAAGTATTAGTTTATGAACACGATACAAAATTCTAAACTTGAAATATATACGAACACAGAATAAAGATGTCTAAATTGTAAATAAAATGTTGAGAACAGCAATGAGCTTCTGACTTTCACGATCTTTTTCGGAACGTGATGTGCGTTTTGCGCGGAATCGTAGCCGGTGAAAGGGTCAGCATTTATGAATTGCAAATCAGAGGGTGGTTGAGTGGGTGGTTCTAAGAGTGAGCTTGTTACGTGCATTCATTCTTGTTTATATCCACTTATCGAGTCATATATCATATTACAGTCGATAGCGGCACCTTTGAATTCACACAACGAGAGCTTGCTGCAGTGAGAATCGCCTGATAGATTGGGTTTGGGTTTCAAGCAGTACCCGATATTGATAGCGATAAGCCGCATTCAGGCAAATTCGGTGAAGGAAACGCTGAAGAGTGTTTGTGGAATCAGGCTTGAGTTGACGTTATGAACGATGAATATCTGGCGCTATATGCATTATCCAGTATGTGACATGATTGAGGACACTGTTATTGCTTGAACAGAAAAAGTAGACGAACCTTTGAATTGAGGAGCGCTCGAAATGCGCCAAGAAGAAAGAGCACCTGTTGTTCGCGACCGACACTAAGCTGACAGCATAAAAGCAGTGTGGAGAGTAGACGAACGCCCTCCAACGACACGAACTGCTCGATAAAACTTAAATGCAACAACTCAGGTCACAAGTGCTAGTAGCATGCGACAAATGAAGTGGATGGTTCTGATGAGATTTAGCTCCATTCGGGGTTCACGTTAATCGTTGCTAATTGTCAGTGCCTATGTTATATTGGTGTACTGTAGGTCAGCACGCGAGCGATATGCATAAACATCGTGCAATATGTTTGGCCGAACTGGGAAATGACTTGGTAGTGTGGGATGGTAATGTCCGAATGAACGAAAAGTAAACGAACGCTCGAAACAATATAATATAAAATCGAAGGCGATGATTGCCATGTTGATGAATCTGGTTCCATAGGGATTACGAAGAAAGCGCGTGGTGCAGTGGTAGAACTATCTCCACAGATTATTCACAATCATAGTTTTTTTCCTACACAAATGTATGCATCAGTTCAAAAAAACATAGAGCCGAGTATTGAGATTTGCATGCTTGAATTCCTTTCTACTGAAAACTACAAGCATTAAAATCGAAGCTTAGATATCTCCAAGGCATTTCAGAAGTTACATAGCTAGTTTCTAATATTTTAATAGGTGTGGTTAGCCATTTTGCGAAAAATAATGAACCGGAGTGTTTAAATGTGTCCGAAATTTTCAAAGAATGATACGAGAGTACCTAGAGCGTTGGGTTCGTAGTGTGGTGACGATGTCTTGCAGAGTGCTAACTGGAGGTGCTATCAGTTCTGGAGTTTCGCATTCGAATGTTCTCAGCAAGTCTATCAATTTGCCACAATCTTCTTCAGCACGAAACTAGAAAAGAAGAAAACAAAGTAAAAGATTAGGATGGAATTATGAGTAGAAATTGGATGTAGAAGAAATCAAATGCGTCAGCAGAATAAATTGATGCGTGAGAGTTCAGTATAAGTCATAATTACCGGTTTTTGCTAGCACTGACGGCTTACACGAACAAGAACATGTGCTTATAATTATCTTCCCTTAGCGGGTTTTTATCTATCATATGTGTACCCACTGATGCTCAACAGTCAATTTGTCAACGACAGCTTAAATTGACATATTTTTTCTGAGGCCGCTAGCACCACCTAAATGGTTTTGGTAGCAGCTAACTGCTCTTAGTGTCTAGGATAACAGTAGTGCTTTTCAGAATTTGTGCAATCGTGACTTCCCCTTGCTCTACTGAATGCAAGGCATCGCAAAGAGCGGTCTCGTTATCTGCATATGATTATAGGAACTTTTTCATACATCTAGCCATGATGCTTAGCGTGCTAACCAGGATCATCAGTGTTGAACTTGTTTTCTGCATTTGGCTAACATTTGAAGAGTGCAAGAATGAATGCATGAATGAATGGAAAGAAACTTGGATGAGAGAGGGAAGGAGGGAGAAACAGAAAGTGAATGACACGGTAATGAAGCAAAGGGAGAGCAGATCGTCAAACAGAGGCGGCTACCCATTCCGATTTATTACCCTCAACGAACAGAAACCTTTACTCCAATGCGCTATTCCCTCATGAAGTGTGACCCCGCAACCGATAGACAACAAAACCTTTCGAATGAGTACCACGCGAAAAATTCTAACTTTGTGGATGGTTAAAAACCCCTACTCCGTTTAATTTTCATTAATTACTAATCGATGTGTGGAGCGCGCAGCGCCATGGTTAGAAGTGACCTCTAGTACACAAGTGGCCGTTGGTTCGACACCGTATTCCGTGTTCACCGCGTCTTCCATGGTTCCATGAGGTCGAATGCATGGCACATTCGAATAACGCCGAATGGAATTTTTTAACGCTTTTTACCGATCGTGTGTGAAACTAAATAAATATCGTTCAATAAGTCAGCTGTACGAATATCCAAGTGAATACGAGTCGGTTGCCAGCGCAATGCTCAATGTGAAATATAACAACAAAGATGCTGAGATATAAGCAAAACTTGGGACCTCAAGTGCGCTTCGAACCCGTGATTACCAATTCCGGTGGCTCACGTGTTATCCACCTCTCCAACCGAAGGCCTTGGTCTCTCTCTCCCTCTCACTAGTTTGTTACAGTAATGATGCTATCAGTAGGAATCTGTCAACGAGGATGATCTGGACAGCACGAATCAGCATTGAATCCAGTTAAGGTGAAGCTGCATAAAGCAACATGCTTGTGGTTTTACTTCACATAATACCCTGCCGTAAAAAAAATTGGCACTAAATACTCGTTAAAACAGATTAATGTTCCAGGAGTGGAAACGTTAGTTCATAAAGATATCATAAGGATTCCGTGACAAAAATGATCTGTGTAGTTTTCACCTTTTCTTCACACAGCAATGGGTGATCAGATATATCAACTCATTAACATGACCAGATAACTTTCCTCTACGGACTTTCAGATTGAGATACGAATAATAGCCTGGCGTTGCGCAAGCTTCGAGATATCACGGCAGTGGTTGTGAAAGGACATTCATACATTGAATTCATGCACCCAGCAAGATCAAAAAACGTACAGACTGCGTATTCAGCATGGTGAGCTTCTTCTCTCGTGAGTACATCTTCAGGTCTGCCTGTCGTTCTTCGCTTAAGCCGCATTCTTCCTGTAGTTTGTAATCCTTCATTAAATGTTTAGTGTCATTCCGAAAACTAAACTTTACCACAAGATTCTCAAACTCCTTCTCTAACTTTCCATCATCCAGTAGATCCAACGGATCGAGATAGCACAGCGAATGGTGAGGATTTCCTTTCGCAGTTTCGTTGTTCTTTCCTCTGTTAAAGCAGGTGAATATGCTTTCCATGCACTCCTCAATGAAATCCATGCGCAAATTGGATGATTGCTGGAAGAATTATCCCGAATACTGTAAGGAGTAAATAATTATTAATGATTTACGCAATGAACTGGTGCTGAATGCTACTGGACAACGAAAAGTTGAAATAAATCAGAGGACAGAACACGTTGCAAAGTAAAATGCATATTAAAACTGCATTTAAAGTAGAATAACTGAATAGCCAACAGATCCTGTTCTACAAAGTAACGTTAAGCTTGTGGGTTTTCTGGATCACTTATTTCCCGTTTGTAGGATACGTCGCCTCTCTATCAACCTGAATGCTTCTGAAGGTAGGCAAACATCCACTTTTATAAAAACACTTGTAAGTGCCAAAATCAGTCTTATATTTCACAGACTTTTTCATACGCCTAGTTGAATATGAAAATTCTTAAAGCTACAGTCAATAAAGGAAAAACAAACTGCTGATTTTAGTCATTCCAGAGCCCAGAGTTTGTCGCACAAGCTGCATAGGATTCTTTTCAACCTGCATTTCAACTTATAACACGAAATTTCTTCTATTTTACTCCACATCTTGAGGCCAAGAATTTAGAAACAAAGCAAAGAAAATAGACATAATTAATGCTTTCTGCTGCCTTTTGTTAACAGTGTCATAAATCAAATGCCCAAACCTCGTTCAACCCAAGTAGTCAACTCCAGAAACCACTCAGTGCAGTGCGTGAAGTGCATTTTATCGATTGCTTTATTTTACAATGAATTTTCTTCCTCGTGGTATTCGGCATTGGCAGAGTGGCCGCCTCTCCCGACTCATCCCGAGTTTTATTGTTAAATAAATAAAGGATAAAGCTTTCGGCGTTGATCACCAATTTGCTGAACGCGGGAAGATGGAAGGCTTGGAGGGCCATGGGCCCAGGGATCGATTCCACGTGTGTGTTGCAGGGTGCCTCCGACCACTGCACCACACGCGCCTCTTGTCAAATAAATAAAGCTCGAATAATATCTACATAAAGAAAGAACTTCATAGAGATAAGTGAAAGAGTCAAAACTGAACGTCGACTAAATCTTGACTGCTAAGAACATTATCAAAGATTTCCAAAGACTTCTTTTTCAAAAAAATCCGATTTGAAGAGCAATCAGATATAGAGGTAACAGGGTGAAACAATTTATACGGCCAACACCATGGGTTATATGGATAATCTGCGGCAACATTTCATTCTTTCTGCTTTGCATCACATCTTAAAAGAATAATGCTCCTAACGTTGGTCAATCCCTGGGAAATGCGCTGCATTCAACTTCATCAAGCGTCTTTAGTGGTGATTGAATGCATATCTGGAGAACACAATGACTTGCGGTGGTCTAACGATATGTCGAGTCAGTGCTGCTATCCTCGTAGAGAGATATGGTATCAATTTGCCGACCCCAGAGGAATGGAAGATTTGGTGAGCCTGGTGATCGATCCCATGTGCGCAGGGCGCCTCTAAGCACTGCTCTACACGGTCTCCTATCGTATTTTACACTGCATTAATATTTTGTTTCCAATTTCTATTTACGCTAAAATCTCTGCTTGTTAACTTTTTAGACGCTTTTTCTTGCTTTATATCACTACCACTCGTTTATAGCCACTTGCCACACAATTTACATCAATAAATCCTTGAAACATCGATATTGCCATCGCAAGCAATTGGAATGAAATAGACTACACTTAGCTGAAGAAAGCAAATTACTAGTAATCAGGCAAGTAAATGTTCCCAAGATCGACTTTCTATTAACCTCGGCAATGGATTATAAATCTGTTGTTCTCTTCTTTACAGCAATCAGCAGCGAGGTTGCTATTCAGCACACCTTTACTTCCATACAAATATAACATACAACAGAACGATGCTGATGTTCCGGCAGTATCGCTTTCTTCAGAGTCGGGAAGGATACATTAATATGTAATTTACTACGTCAAACGCTTCAACAACGCAAACAGAAAGATGGAAATCTGAACAATAATTACACGATCACCGGCTTCTCGAAAAATCCACCGCTTTTTACTTGTCTTCCACAAATGAAGAACAGCCGCTTAAAGTCGTATATAATTGATTGCTGCACCACCCCACATCAAAATTCAGTTCTGAGATACGGGGCTAGATCACGCGTTATCTTCCCCGCTATTCATTCTCGGATTTTTCGAACTTATCCAAAAAGCGTCGAAAAATCAGTGTTTTAGTCTCCCGTGAGATGACAGCGACTCTTACATCGAAGTCTTCTCCGTTATGTTTTTGCATCCTATGCGTGCCTAGTGGCGTGCCTTGTTTTGATTTTCGTTTGCCATCTAGGTGTTCTTTTATGCGGATACATAAAGGTCTACCCGTTTCACCGATATGTTCATCTTCGCAATTATTACAAGAGATCAGGTATATCGTACCTGAACTCATGCTGTCACCGTCTCAGCCGTAAAGACAAATTACGCAATTTGATATTTCGCATAAACGGTCATACAGGCGGTTACGAACTAGCTGACGACGTAGAGTAGCCGGTGGTATTTCAACTCTCGCTAGCGATTTCTCTAGATTTGCTCTTTTTAAGCATCGCTTTATCGCTACACTTATTTAAACGCTAATGAAGGGCAAGATGAACGGGATTTAGCTTCGACCAAGCCCTTCGTTTTGGGACGTCGTTCTCCTTCCAAACTTATCTCGTGGAGTTACTATTTCATAGCCATTTGAGATGGCTATTTCTCTAGCCAAGTCGCGCGATTCTTCTTTTAATTCCCTACTTGTGCACACAGAGGTGGCTGTTCGAAACATGTTTCTCACAAGCGCCCTCTTTATGTGTGAAGGGTGGGAAGAAAGGAAAGGAACGAGGGTGTTTTTATTACTTGGTTTTCAGTACCATTTTGACACGTAACTGCGACACGGTTTATTTCAACGTTTAGAAACGGAAGCCAGTTTTTTTTCGGTTTTTTCTAGATGAACTTAATGTACTCAGAATGCTCATCCAATAATTCAAAACATTTGTCCATTTCCTCCTGCGTAGAGAAGACGATAAAACAATCACCTATATACCTGCAGTAGAATAGTGGCCGGAGATCGAGAACAGGGGCTTCTTTCTTAGACATAAACACATTGGCAAGGCTTGGTGCCAGTTGCTGTACCATTGCCAACCCACTTATTTGCGCGAAATATTTCCCAGACCATCTGAAAATCGAGCAGTTTAGGCACCCCTTTAAGAGAGCCATTAGCTGCTGGATAGACAAGCTATCTATATTCATTCTTCCTTCATGTCCAACGAGAAGCTCGAAGATAGCTTTCATTGCGAAGCCATTCGATACGTTGGTGCACAACGCGGTCACGTCGAAACACCCCATCAAATACTACCGGATACCATGAAATACTACCGGTTACTTTACGTCGTCAGTTAGTTCGTAACCGCCTGTATGACCGTTTATGTGAATCATCAAATTGCGTAATTTGGCCTTATGGCTGAGATGGTGACAGCATGAATTCAGGTACGATATACCTGATCTCTTGTAATAATTGCGAAGATGAACATATCGGCGAAACGGGCAGACCTTTATGTATCCGCATAAAAGAACACCTAGATGGCAAACGAAAATCAAAACAAGGCACGCCACTAGGCACGCATAGGATGCAAAAACATAACGGAGAAGACTTCGATGTAAGAGTCGCTGTCATCGCACGGGAGACTAAAACACCAACGACTGATTTTTCGAGGATTTATGGATAAGTTTGAAAAATCCGAAAATGAATAGCAGAGAGATAACGCGTGATCTAGCCCCGTATCTCAGAACTGAATTTTGATGTGGGGTGGTGCAGCAATCAACTATATACGACTTTAAGCGGCTGTTCTTCTTCGGTGGAAAACGGATAAAAACGGTGGGTTTTTCGAGAGGTGGTGATCATGTAATTATTGTTCAGATTTCCACTTTTCTGTTTACGCTTTCGAAGGTTTTGACCTAGTAAATTACAAATCAGTGTAGCCTTCGAGGCTCTGAAGAAGAGGATACTGCCGAAACATCAGCTACCGTTGTGCTGTATGTGTTATATTTGTGAGAAATTAAACATGTACTGTATCACAACCTACGAAAATCGGGGTACTCATGGATTTGGCTGTGGAGCCGTTAAGGACGGCGCGATGAATTGTTGAAAAGTTGCATAGCAGCGTGATCGCCCCCATAAAGCCGGCCTTCTGGTTGGACTTTACGCCGTCGTCTAGTCTAAATCCCGGATTGGAAGAGATTCGTCGGAAAATAAAGTGGCCGTCTTGCAACCACTCCCTCTTATTTTCCATATGAATCCAGCTTCGCTAAACTTGATTTGTGGCCTTATATCTTTCTTACTGCAGGCCTTAAACTATAGCTTTGCTAGTTACGATCCAGAAATGGTAATAGATACTCCTGTCAAAGATAGATAAAGATGAATCGCAAGTGTAGACCTTTTAAAAGGTTTTTTTTTCAAACAAACCCGTTAATATCGTGACCAGCCAGTGAGATTCTCGATGATTGAATTAATTATTATTGGTTCCTAGTGTAAATAAGAACTATATCATTTTTTATTTACTGCCTATTTCTTTGATGGCATGGTACGATGTGAAACACAACCACAATGATACCGAGATATTTGCAGAATTCCGGACCGCAGGTGTCTGTGGCGGGGATCGAACCTCGTTATTGTGAGGAGCACTTTAGCCTCCAAAAAGTTTGATAGCGAGGTCGAATATTCTGTGTTGAAACTGTATTTAAGCGCTAGGACACTTTCAGAGCTCAATTCGCATGAAGGATCACATAGTATATGAAGCTTTATAGTGATTCTTTAACGGCTCGCATTTAAAAGAGGAGTTCACTACAACTTGAATCCAGGTGAAATCTCGCGGCAGCTTTGTTAGAAAGAGAAAATATAGAACCCGAAATTCCGTATCATCACCCAACTTTCGCTGCGCAGAAAGAAATCAAACTGATGCAATGAATGTGGAACATACCTCATAACAAAGAGGAATTCGCCCTCATACTCATTCCTCATTTTACTTCTCGTCCAGTATGTTGTCTAGCATCTCAGCAGTTCGTTTAAAAGCGAAATTATTAATAAGTAAGCATTCCGATAAGGTTGAACTCAAAGAATCCGCTACAATGAAGACTTTGCAATTTAATACCTATGCTATAGATTAAGCGTGGAGCGGGCAGCACAGTGGTAGCGATGCCTGTCATCCAGAGCATGGTGCTAGTTCGATTACGCTCCGTGCCAACCAAGTCTCTCATCTCTCCGGGGTCAGGAGATTGGTACCGGACAAAAAGTCACACTCTGGAATCCAACTGGGAACGCTCCAGCCCGGATATATCAGGACTCCGAAGAAAATTGCTTGACCAGCATTCCACGACATTCAAGATGAAATGAAAATCCTCAGGCAGCAACCGAAGCCACACGCAGGAATATAGAAGATCTTCGTGGACGATGGATGTGAGGAAACGAACTGTATGTGAGAAGTGCTAGGATCTGCACGGTAGACGTAAAGACGGATCAAATAGAATAAAATGGAAAATAGGATAAAATAGATTATGTGACAATTAGTAAGTAGAAAGTCCTTACGGCCTCTTGTGTCGTTCTTTTTGAATAGCTATGTTAACCATTAACAGACCAGTATGCTTTATGAGGAAACTCTAACTGAAACTGCATGGGTATTCATAGCACTGGCACTGAAATCTCTAGAGGATAGGACCAAATAAAAGCATTTAATCAATAATTTTTTACTGCCAGACAATTTCGGACGAAAATTTGGAAAATTTCAAAATCTAAGGAGTGGATCAGCCTTAGAATATTATGAATATTCGATATCGAATAACGTTAATAACAAACATGAAGGCAAACTGACCGGGCATTTTTAATCCTCAAACAGTTCAGCCATGTCCACCCCCTCCCCCTTCACTCCTCCCACTTCCTAAGAACAATTGTACACTTTTGCTGCCATCCTGTTATCATTTCAGCTTTCGATTGTGTGAATTAGATCTTGATTATTTTCATCATATTTCTCTTTCACACTGCACTTTACAAGTTAACACACAAGCATCTATAAGAATGCAAATAAACAAGAAGCAAGAAAATAAGTAAGAAAGAAGCATTTAGGAATGCGAAACCGTGAAGTCGTTAAGGGTTCTTCTAGGGCACGCCAACTAGTATTAATGCTGCAAACGCTGTTGACTAAGAGCTAAAACAATAACAGTATTGGTTATACGCTCCGATGGGAGAAGTACCTTGAACTGAAGCAAAAAATGAACGCATCCGACTCGCCTCCACGAGGTCATCGTTCTCAATGTCAAATGCAATAGCAGTGAACACATGAAGAAGTTGTTAGTAATCCATGCATAAAATACCTTCGAAATGAGACTAATAAGACCATGAAGCGCAAGGAGTGGAATTTGGTACAAAGATTCGTATAGGATTTAATTTCACATGCTTTCGCAGCGCTATATTACTATAACGGGCACGTGTAGCACAGTCGTTAGAGGTGCTCTGCAATACATAAAGGATTGATCCCGTGGCCCTAGCTCACTAGGTCGTCACTCCGTGGTCGACAAATTGGGAGCAGACCTGTTTGGGAGAACAGTAGCACTGATTTGACACATGCCGCCTCTAGTCAATTTTTAGGCCATGTATGCATTCAATCACCTTTAGCGATGCTTGATGAAGTCGAATCCATAGCGCATCCCTCAGAGAATAATCAACGGCGAGAGCTTTATCCCTTTTTTACATTGCTGTGATCTATGCTACAAAAAGATGAATAAAGAATACAGTAGGAAAGCTAAGCAAAAAGGTGAAAAGTTTGAAAAAAATAAGAATTTTGACTGCACTGATGCACAAATAAGAGATTGTTACTTCCTTCATTGACGAAAAAGCTGAACAGATCCAACAGATTTCGCTTCCATCAGAGCCTGGAAAGGTCAAGTTGACGGAAATTCATTTTACCAAACACTTCCATAGACAAAATGGAAGTAACATGAAACCAAGATTTCAATTGCAATGAAAACAAAATATCTTCTGCGCATAACTACCGCACACCGAAATAGGTGTGGCCATAAAACGTCGCTTAAAAAGAGCCGGTCTAAAAAATTCAGCAAGAGTGATTGAAATACCATCTCTAGCACTGTAAGAGGCCGGTTACTTCGTAAAAGCCTGTACGACCGTCTGTGTACAACGCAGAATTGCGTAGTATACCACCAAGCTACAGACGGTGTATGAGCCATGTACGGAGTATGGGGTATCTTTTGTAAAGCGCTGGAGGACGAAAATGTTGCCGAAACGGGTAGACCACTCTGAGCCCTTACAAAACAAAAAGACATCTAGTCGGTAAACTTGATGTTAAACCAATTGGTCCACTGGGGGAGGGGGGCATAGGAAAACAGGAGGCACGATGGAGAAAATTTTGAAGTAAAAATGACTATCCTAATATAGAAACCAAATAGCGCCCAAAACTCTCGAAGCGTTCTGGGTAAATTCAGAGAATCCGAAAATGAACTGCAGGGAGAAATGCCCTGTTATCATACGCAGTTTTATACAAGATTTAAGACTGATATTTTAAGATGAGAGGCACATTACGAATCCATGTGAACACTGCGCAGTTGAGGTTCACGTGAAATAGTTAGTAGTAGACTCATAAAAAACGATGAGTGTTCAGAGAAAATATTTTGATTGCAAACCGATCGAAACCCTGCTTTTCCGCCGAGACGTCAGCTTTTTTGTGAACAACGGATAAAGTAACAGCCTCATGTTTTGCCCATCAGGAATACAGTGAATTATTTGATCGATACCGAGGTTAATAGAAAGCAGTTCTTAAAAAATTTGTGTTCTGAAAGTCTTCTCTTAATTTTCTGCATTTTTTTTGTGTTGTCATAAGCTACATTACTGGCCTTCCCTTTCATCCTGAGATGAAAAGCGCACGCAGCCGTGTGGTCCTTCTTCTCCGTCAGCAAAGTTGCCCAATAGAGTCCAAGCGCTCGAGAGACACGACAAGCATCACATTTTACCTTTAGATCATTATGACCAGCATAACCAATGGATGGGTCAGTAGTGCTCCCGTTGTACACTTGACATTTCATAGGACCCAATCACCAACGACCCATGTGGAGCGGGTGTTGTTAAGACCTATCACGTCCAGTCCGCCCGATCCACTTGATTTTCGACATATCTGCGATGTGGGCGGCAGAATTGATCATTCGTCGTCAATGTAGGTCGAAGCTTAAAATCTTCTGCTTCATTTTATGTGACATCTCTAAGCGTCAAGATGGTGTAGTGGCCTGCAATCGAATTCCATTGTGACCTATTCCAGTTCTTGGTGACATTCTAGAGAGTGGCTGTAAATGGCTCCAAAAGCCGGGTACAATCGCCTTGTTAAGCCTGTTCCTTGGCCCTAGTGACACTGTCATTACATATAATGGTGCAATACCAGAAAGAAAGATGCTGCGTAGAAAAGCTGTCGTACTTGACAGTTTCCACGGGTGTTTTTTTCTTAACAGATTCGAAGGACTTTTCTTCGAGGAAAAGGAATTTTTGTATCGATATCAGTGGGTTCTCGATGTTGTGTGTATAACTCGAATAACGAGCTTAGACAGATTTGCAGAGGTTGGTAGTTGCCGAAAACGTCTGAGTCGTTCTTTCTGAACAGCAACCGTTTTTCCTCTGATTGGGAAGTTTCTATTCTGGCCGGTAAAGTGTGAAAAACCGCCGATTCAGTGCATTTTTGATCCTGGTGCAGAATGATGTATGCTCTTTGAATATCCAAATCTGTTTCCACCTGGAAGAAAACAGGGAGTATATCGAACTTGGAAGCCAGTTTATACCTAAATTATTTTATAAGATTAATTGATACTTGGCTGTCACAGACATCGAAGCAGAGGTCGCAGACTTTGTAGAGTGATCAGCCGTGCAATTTGAAAATCTTGCAAAGGCATATGCCATCCTCGACAGCTTTAACCTTTAATGCTGGTATTCCTTCAAACGTAAATTGGAGAGGTTACCCATGCTTCGTGCAACTTTACATATAAAAATCTTTATGAATTATCGTGAGAGTTATAACCATAATGTTGCTGAGATATTTGTAAAACTCCGGACTGCTGGTCTCTGCGGTGGGATAGCACACGCTATTACCCTTTCCGGGGGCTAACGCGTTCACTACCACACCATGTGAGTCCTCCGTTTCACCTGCCCCTCGGCCGTCTTGTTGACCTATAGGTGCTATCAGCAATTAGTAGGCAGTAAATAAAAACTGATGAAATTGCGATTTATACCATAGCTTTAGAAACTGGTCTATGCCGAATTGTGCTCTCCAGATCAATCCCTTTGATGGGTGATTGCTGATAGCGCCTATAAGTCAATAACACGGTTTAGAGATAAACGAAACGAATACCTCCAATAATGTGGTGGTGAACACGTTAGCCCCAGGAAAGAGTAACAGCATGTTTGGTTTCCACCACAGACACCAAAGGTTCCGAGTTTTGCAAATATCTCAGCAATATTATGGTCATATTTCACATAATACCCTGCCATTAAAAATTGGCAGGCAGCAAATAGAAACTGACGACATTGTGATTTATCTTGAGAGTATTGGGAAACAGACGTTTCTTAAAGCTCCTAGCTTTCCTAGCAGTGTTGCTAAGATGTTGGATCCACTGCTCGTATTCATCATCGACATTGTCAATAACAATACCTTTTTAAGATCGAAAAAGAAGCCTAGAAAATGTCAATTTGTAATGGTCACAGGATTTTGTTTCGTGAATTACACATCGCCTCCAATCCGTGAGAAAAAGATTGTGTGAAAATTCCATGAAGGAATGAACCAGCGAACACGGTGATCCGATCCGTCTTGGAACAACGTCGACGCCAACTAGGCAAAACTCTTGATGTATCGTGATTTGATGCACCTGTTTATGACACTTCTCATTGGAAGTCTTTTTTGTCGAACACTGAACAGGCAAATTTTGGAGAGATGAAAGATGTTGGATAGTCTGGTCGTTATGAACGTAGACAGCTTCTCACCTTTTTTGTCAAAATAACGGATTTCCGTTCGAAATTCCTCATACCTCTTCTAGATCAATACCATCCGATCGACAAAGACTGCCAGTGTGAGCTTGATCTATATCACTCAATATTTGTCTACATGATTGAGCCGACACGAGGTTTGTATAAAAAAGTTCTATTCGGCTAACTTTTCGGCGCCTACGTGTTGCCCAGAGCCGCTTTGATCCTAGTCGATGGTCCCAAGCTGATTGTTGTCGCTGTGGGTGTTCGTAGTCGCACAGAACCGAATCTAATAGAGGGATCACCGTCGAATCCGTAAGATCCATAATACTTCTTTCATCCGTGGCGAGCAATTCGGGTCATTATTTATTCAAACGAATGGATGTTAATGGCCATGTTCATGTTGACAAGGACACCAATACTACCAATCCTTTCCGTGTCGTATTTTCACAGAAACATTTTTTCCCAGTGGAATGTAATGGGCAGTGTCTTTCTGAAATGGCTTGTTACTTTTTTTTCTGGTTTCTGTGGTTTTTCGTGCTTACTGCTTCAGAACGTAGTCGCCAGGTTTTCGAGAAGATAGAATCCTCTGAAACCTCCTTTCTGCACAGACGGTAAGTGGTACCCTTTAATCCATGAATAACCGCTTATAATTGGCTAGAAGAACTCTTCACTCACTATTAATCTATTGAAAAACAAATACATCGTTGTGAGGCAGCTCCTAACTAAGTACATGAAAAACGGTTTTCAGTTGTATAAGATTGCTCATTTTGTCTCAACAAAAACATCTACGATTTCATACGCTCACGCAAGTGCTACCTGAGCTCTGCAAGTGATGTTCTGCAGATTGTGCTGAGTACGAAGAAAAATCAGTTCACCGGATATGTAATGGATGCAAAAATGCATTGTTGAAGATTTTGAAATGATAAATGCTTTGTAAGCAAGGGAGCTGATAACAATGGCTCCCGAAGGTGTTTCTGGTTTGACTGTTGATCAACCGCAAAGGGAAGAAACGACAACTCTTATAAAGTTTAGTTCATTTTAACTCAGGAGTGAAACATGCACTTATTTGCTATCTCGCTAAAGTCTGCTCTAAAGATCTATTTCGTTCACAGGAGTGGCTTATCAGTACGACTTTCTCAGAATCTCGGAATTTTGAAGTCCTTCGAACAATTAACCATTGTAAAACGGATGTCGATCTCTACCGTTTATCATTTTCAAAAAAGCTGGATTATATATGCTAAGGTTAAGAGAGAAAAAGTGTTAATTTAAAGAATGAAGTAGCAAATTAAGAAATGAAAGCGGAATCTTTTGTATTACACTGGAGACTCAATAAGTAGAAGATGTAATTTCGTAATCGGAAGAGGGCTAATCACTCTATAACAGACATCTGTGGTGTAATCTGCGACTATTGGGTTGGGTATAGGAAAACGGATAGCGATGATTAATTACGGGATAGTACATGGGGTTGGGGAGCGAAGGTATGAATGGGGAGAGATAGAGAGCCGAACACAGGGAACGCATCACAGATTCGTACGATGCGTGCACGGAAACCCCAACAACATCCCCTAGACGAGTCCGACTTGAAGTTTTACTATCAAAACTTTATGTGGAGACAACTGAGGAAAGAAAGACATGCAGAAAGAGTTTTTCAGAAATGTTCCTACTTCGATACACTTTCGAGAGGAGATTCCAGTTGCTTGTGTTCACCTTACCTTATAGTGACAAGAGGGCAGTAAATAAGTGATTAGTTGACTGTTTGCTAGACAACGTTTAAAGATCAAAAAATATCAACACTAGAAAGAGAGCCCAAAAATCTAGCAATAAAATGGCTACTAGTATTTTTCATTATGTTGCCGAAGTCATTCGTTTTTGCGATAATGTATTTGGGCTTAACGGCTTCGTGTAAAATCCACTTTGCACATATTCTTACTTTTTTTGATTATACCTTCAACTCATAATGCAAAAGGTACTGTGTGCGCAATTCATTCGGGAGGAGTGGGTGCAATGTGGGCGAAGTGCTTTGCACACAATGCGCTTCTTTTATAGTGAATTATTATGCCTTCTGTCACTTTTAGATATTTGACCAATAGCTTTCTCGAAACAGAAACAACTCTACAGTTACTAATTCAGAATTCTGATTCTTTGAGCAAGAGCCCTCTATAACTAAATTCTTCAATAACAAAAGCTGTGCTGGAAATGATTTCGAAAATTTTGTCGCTTTCCAACTTTCAGCCATTTTTCGGACGAGTTCACGTTGCGGCTCGAAACTACTGCTACTGAGAAGAGCATGCACTACAGAGTGTTGCTGGTGGAAAGAGAGAAGAGATGCTTTCTTTCCATTCAAATCCTAAAGTCCAGCACTTTGAGATAACTTCCCTGTACAACACGCCGATAAATCACTCTGGAGACTTCTTTAATGCGGCTCGAACGTGTTGAAGTTATGTTAACGGTGTCCACAGAGCACACAGCATGCGTTCGTCGATATGCTTCGATAAATTTTGATTTTAAAACAGCTTATTGCTACAGTCCTTTAAAATAGTCGTACAATTTACAAATGACACGTAGAATTGTCAATCCTTGCATAAACTTGCGTTTCTACAATAAGCCATTTCCACACAGAATGCGGTCCAAGATTCGGTGATCATGGTTATTTCAGTTATTACATCGCTAGGCTTACCGAATCAACGCCGATTCCATCATCAACACCGACACTTTCTGCAATTCAATGCCTTCACATTGCCTTCACACTCTTCAGCGGGGTGGTCCACAATATCCTCAACATCTGTAGTTTCTTTAGCGTCGCGTTCAAGGAATAGTCGATCGATGTTCGATGTTCTAACATCTAGCTACATATCTAATTTGCAGAGCAAAATCTAATTTGTAGGGCTGTTAAGCCCTCAAACTCTCAAGTCGTTGAGCTATCAAAGGATGTCATAGAAAAGCCAGCAGCATCGCTCATATCGTGATTAACGTAGAGTTCAATTTTTTACCGGTGGCTGACTGTTCGGTTTCCAATTTTTATAACGGATGAGTTATGGTTGTCGTATGGAGTGGGCGGATATAGAAAATGTCGACATACATCCACTCAGCAAAAACTGCAAAGTACTTGCAAACAAAGGCAGAGATCTGGTTGTATTGTGGACCAGTTGCTAGTGACATTTAGAAAGTGTTAACTAATATACTGCCAGCTCGATAAAACAAGCCTGTCCTATGACTCTGTCATGTTCTGAATACCTCAACTCCAACTAGCTATTGAAAAATTATCGTCCATCGTCTAAAAACTAGAACCGTACACTATGTGTTGATAGCGGAGAGCGGACAACTCATGTCCGTAACCGAAATGAAATTAGGCATCATCCGCCGCGACGGCCACGCCAAAGTGATCGGCGGGCTCTAAGCATTAAGCTAATAATTAGCTTAATACAAAGCTTAAAGTCAGCTTTGTATTCCGCATGTATCAAACAATATAAAATCAATGTCACGTTACCTTTGGAGAAACAAAAAGTGACCGCTTTGTCACCAGGGAGCGGTCCTTACGCGATAGAATGCTTTTGGTCAAAATATTGCTTAATGTATCTTCTTAATCATCTAGATGACGACAGAAAGTCGACATCCTTGCTCATGACTAGAGTAAAGCGATTTTTGGAGCCAGAACAAATCATGTTGGCAATTTCAGAAAAATCCATTTTGTTTGAGTACAGTTGCCAGTGAATTGCACATAAAAAGAAAATATAGAGGACCTTATTAAAATCGTTTAAACTTTATTTTTATCTCGCTAAAAGACTGTCTTACTCTTCGTCGAAGTGATCAATACAGAATTCCAAGCCGTTGATGATCATCTTGGTGGTCTAGCTTTTGTCACATGATGACTTCCTCAGTTATAAAATATATCACAAGACTTAGAAAGAAGTTCTCTAAGACTCTGAGCAAAACAGTCTTGAAGTATGTTCGTTGGGAAGAGTTGGCATCTTGCTTCGTGAAATTTTTAGTAATGTAGATCAATTTGTGGCTAAATGTTTGCCAATTCAACGCACATCCTTATCTAGGAGGAAGTTCGTCGAATATCGTCATAGCACGGCTTCTTTTTGAGAAACTGCTGTTAAAACTGATTTGTTCACTATTTTTCTAACGAAATCCATGACCGGCTTAAATGTAAAGGACATCTAGTCGTTGTTGGTTTTCCGTTATTCCAAAGAGCTAACCTTGGTGCTTTCATGCAGCGAACTTTGAGATAAAACAGACACTGAGAAAAAAAATGAACGACATCACATCTGACAACGTGATTTAAATAAGTAGAAAAAGCGCCAGCAAGGCTGTTCACACGAAGAGAGCGTGAATGTTGAAGCGGTTCGTGGCCAGTTATGCCGACGACGCGACTGGTCATAGAGAGCGATTTCGAAGGATTATAGGACGGATTTCAGCGGTGCTCGTTGGCTCGTTCCGCGCCAATCACCTTGCTGGCAGAAAAATCTGGGTGTGAGCGTCCAAGAAATTTCATCAATTAGAAACACTTCTTTCTAACTAGAACGCTTCATGAAATATCAAGAGCATTATGTGTTTGAAGGAATGTTTTGCAAAAGAGTGAAAAGGAAATTCGGTTATCAATGTGCTTAGATGCCAAAATTTTCGAAAGCATGTGGTGTTTCATGAGAGGCTACAAAACGTTGTTATTATAAGTTTCTAAACGAAGAACAGAATGTGTTTATGCATTTTAGTGCTTTAGAAAAAGGATAAAGCTCTCGGCGTTGATCAGTCCCTGAGGGAATCGCCATGCATTCAACTTCATTAGGCATCATTGGAGGTGATTGAATGCGTATCTGGTCTTTACAATGACTCGCGGTGGCCTACCGATGTACGAGTCAGTGTTGCGACTCTCCCAGACAAGTCTGGTACCAATTTGACAACCCCGAAGAGATGGAAGGCTTGGTGAACCACGGGCATGGGCATCGATCCCATGAGCGTGTCACAGGGCGCTTCCGACCACTGCGCCATGCGTGCCTCTCTTGGTGCTTTAGTAGCTAGAATCATCACTGTTACTATTTCTATTGTGACCATAAAACCACTTACAAAATAAAAGCACTTCTGTTTATTAGCGA
The DNA here is from genome assembly GCA_900624975.1 of Angiostrongylus costaricensis. Lineage (NCBI taxonomy): Eukaryota > Metazoa > Nematoda > Chromadorea > Rhabditida > Metastrongylidae > Angiostrongylus > Angiostrongylus costaricensis. Next base: position 23,350 of record UYYA01000308.1, read on the forward strand.
TGGACTGTGCAAGAAAGAATAGTTAATTCTGATCCTGTGTAGTCATTCGTGGTAGTTTACTTTCCGTTAGTTCTACTTGGTGGGTGTGGTTTACTGCCGTTAGCACTCTCACATTCACATAATTTCTACTGCTATATACCAAAAGAAATGTCCATATCTGCACAAACACAGCTGTAGACTGAAGAAGAAATGGCGATTCAAAGACACTGGCCAGCGACGCGACTGTGTGATTCGGCCGACTCGTAGGCAATGTTAATTCTTAAGAGTAATTCCAGTCCAGCAACTCAGATATGAATGATGTTGAGCTTGGAAAGGTCAACCATGCACAAATCGTCAAAATCGTGCTAAGGAAGTAAGTGATAGCAAGGACATCAGACATAATCATATTCAAATTTATTCACGAGACAGACAAAAGGCGATTTCAACGTAAAGCTGTGGAGTGGGCCTTCGCATTTTCAATTCCAACACCTCTATTCATTAGTTCCGAAATGCTTTCTTTCAATGTTTATTCCCTCCGAAATTTCCCAGTTCCCTTTTCTGTTAATAATTTCTCAAATACTTGTTTTCCAACTAAAATAAGAAAACAATCTCATATTTGCACAAGAATGTTAATTAAGGTTAAATCTATCTCTGTGTGAGCACTATGAGAAGTGAGCTACATTGATAGCCTGGGTGCTACTAAGATAGCGAATCGGATCATCAATACCTTTTCACGTCTAATCACTTGCTGGTATATGGGGACTGATAGTATTATAGAGGACGCGAAAGTGAGATGCTCCGAATATGACCATTCACATTTATAACATAACAAAGACGACGCGCACGGCTTCTGAGCAATAGCAGCAGGTGGTAGAATGCACGAGAACCGTCGACGTTGACCTTGAGTGCCTCCGAAAGGCGAGGATTATTGTCAAGGCATAAGCCAACGAGGACAGAATTTTACAAGGCAAATGGCCCTGTTGAAATGGCGCTGGATAGGTTCTGAATGGGCGATTAATCCTCTTGACCTCTGTTGAATACAAAAAGGTCAGTTCTGATGAATAGCATGCATAAATCTTCCCTTGTTATCAAATCCATTAGTCGTATTTATGAGACCCTATGGTGTGCGGGTCCCTTCAACCATTGATGATCGAGAACCATTAGAGTGGAGGATTTGAAGTGTCGCTTGAGCTTCCATTAGTCGAAGAACTACGATTCTAATTTCTTATTTCTTAGAGTTGTTCCGCCTGAGTTTTTTTTCGATTTCAGTACGCAAATCGCTAATTCTTCTATTGCGGTTAGTAGAAATATAAAAATTCTCAGAGTTTACTACCTTCTCTAGGTCCGTCAAATTGACGTTTAGAAATTTTCCTGGAAATGAGGTACTTGGTACAGTCACGTTTTAGAACAGTAAGTGCTAACTGTACCCGTGTGTTTCTTACGTTATGAAGGTGAGCTGGTATAATTTTCATTAATATTTGTTGAAAACACGTGAAAAGAAATCAACTAGTGCCAGCACTCCGTTAAATTATTTCTGAATCCACAAACAGTGAAGCTGCGTAGGAAGAAATTTTGCTCAAGTCGAATGATGTCGAACTATAGCAAGCAATTTTAGTACTTTGAATAATTTGTAATATTAAGCCAGTGAAGCTGAATCTGTCATTCAATATAATTCTCTTCATGACACGCATATATTTGGATTTAAGCCCAATGAATGTAATTCCCCACCGTGATGGAAGAAGCGCTGTCACAAAAGGCTAAACTCGGTCCGATGCATAGGGGGTTGGTAACTGCATAGGACAACAGTCAGGAAGCGTTACACGAAAGATATCTTGGCGCTCCAGGAAAAAAGACTTCCTTAATCAGAAAAACACAGACATTCGTTTTGTGTCTCTAGAAAGTTTTTTCAGCGGAACCCACTTTTAGAAGGTTGCAAGCGGATATTTCCCAGATAGAACATGTCTACTCATTTTTCAAAAAGTTGTGGGATTTGGGTCTTTGCTTAACTCAAATCTATGAAAATTACCATAAGTTGGCTCGAGCTTATTCTTAACTGAACGCTTAAGAATTGTCTGGAATAGAGTTTTACATAATCTAATAGATTAAAAGTGATAACAACGGTCATCAATCACAGCGGCAGTCTCTGGCCAATCCATTGATTGTTGGCTATTCTGGCGACAAAGGGCAAACTGAGCAATTCACCATTTGTCGCAAGCAAAAGCTTTCCACATTTACTGTAAATCTTATGCCTATATGGAAGAAAAATGTGCCAGCGAAATTGGGCAATATTGGGATGTTTATCCCTCATGTATTATAAGCAAGTTATATACGAAGTAATATAGAAATGTAAAAGGAGTTAAACAACGAAATGAAGTCTCCGACGACTAGTCAAGCCGTATAAGTTCCAAATGAATACGCGAGAACCGAGCAGATCAGAGAATCGGCAAGGCCAGAATATTACGAAATGCTCACTAAGGAAAAAATAAAGAGGAATCGAAATCAGCTGAGCTTTGCGCTGAAGGACGTTTTAGTTTCTCGGAACCTGCTCCTGAGTCGAGTGGAGACGTGCGTGGCTGATCCTGCGACTAATACCGCCAAATTGTCCGAATCAACCGCATGGTGGCGCCACCGTGCCGATTTGCGTAGTTCTCAATGATCATGCCACAAATTAGGAGAATATGTGATGGAACGTAGGAATGCAGAAAAAAATCCATGGATAAACTGTGTCAATCTAATTCTTAACGAGTTACTTATATCAACTTTGCAAAGACGACTGAACAATAGGATTTCACGCACTGTTGAATGTTTTGGATGTGACACAATAACAAATGAGGTAAGCTAATCCGTGGAAATCGAATTGACGAAATTGGGGTAAGTATAATACATATTTGCATATAATACTCATTGGCTTCTCTTAATGTGCCTAGGAAATCTTATGGGATATCTAAACCTTGAAGTAATAAGTAGGGGGCGGATAGCACAGTAGTAGCGATTTTCGTCAACACGAGCATGGTGCTAGTTCGACTCCGCTCCGGGCCAACCAAACCTCTCTTCTCTCCAGGGTCGGGAAATTGATAGTGGACTTGTCTGGAAAAAATTAACTCTCTGCAAACCAATTGGTAAGGTTCCAACCCGGCTATCTCAGGACTCTAGAGAGAATTGCTCGACGAGCATTCTAACGAAATTCAAGGTGAAATGAAAATCCTCAAGCACCGACCGAAGCCACACGTAGACTTGGAATACCCTCGTGGACAATGGATGCGAGGAAATGAACCGAATGCGAGAAGTGCTGCGATCCGCACGGTAGAAGTGAAGATGGGTCATGTAAGAAAAAAGTGGTGTCATTAATGAATGGACGAACTTAAAACTTTTGTTATGGCAATAAATATAAATCTAAAAATTGTAAGCGTATAAAAATGACACTTCCAGGCCTTCTTAACCGACTCTGCAGAAAAAAAATCAAAGGAAAAGTGAAGCCCGAGTATGCAAGCCAACGATTAGTATGTTGGTTTCCTGCGGCTTGAATGTGATAGAACGTGCGATGTCTGGTACCGAATGCCTGGTCATATGCCTGATCCATATGATTATAGTCTCCTGTCTTTAGGCAGAGCTACTCTAAATCTTCAAAACTGGTTCTGTTGCTGCTGTCGCTGATTTACAATTTGTTCAATTTTTTCTTATAACTTATTTCATTTAGCATCTGTTCTTCTATTGAAAAGTTAACACGAGGTTGATGAACAACTTCATTTGACTAACGTTTCGAAGTCCTCGTCTTCCTTAAGGCCGGTGATCTGAGTTGATGTCCACAATCCTTTGTACTCTTGATGTGATGTCTTCGTGATCATATTGAGTCGGATCTTCTTTGTGTTGATGGCTAGTTTATTTATATGACCCGTCTCCACATGAAATCTGTAAATCAGATTTGTAAATCAGAACAGATGCTAAATGAAATAAGTTATAAGAAAAAATTGAACAAATTATAAATCAGCGACAGCAGCGACAGAAGCAATTTTAAAGATTTAGAATAGCTATGTCTAAAAATAGGAGACTATAATCATATGGATCAGGCATATGACCAGGCATTCGGTACCAGACATCGCACTTTCACTCCACATAAGAAGTCCCTACTCAGTACATAGATTTTTTGTGAGCTGTACAAAAATTTCACAGCCAAGATATCACCATTCTACAACGACATCAACATTGACGTCAAAAGAGGAGTTCGGCAAGGCGATACCATCTCGCCAAAATTATTTACCGCCACCCTCCAGAACGGCATGCGAACCTGGGAATGGCATAACATGGGAGTGAAAATCGACAGTCGACAGTTACATTATCTTCGCTTTGCTGACGACATCGTCATTATAACACCGAACATTAGCCAAGCGGAACGTTTGCTTGCCAACTGTAGTAGAATCTGTGGAAAGGCTGGCCTTCGACTAGATCTCACAAAAACGATGAAGGACGGATTGGTTTAGTATGCCCCATTCCCTCTCAACGGAACGAATATCTCCGAATACTCCGGTTATGTCTACCTGGGTCGGGAAATCAACATGTTGAACGACTTCGCTCCAGAGCTGAGCAGAAAGAAACGAGCGGCTTAGGGAACCTTAAAGAGCATCGAGAATGTAGTGAAGAGAACAAGAACACCCGACTCCGTGCCCACCTTTTCGACTCAACGGTACTTCCTGCGTTAACGTATGTGTCAGAAACCTGGCCGCTGCGTAGGCAGGATGAAAGGTCAATCAGCGTTATAGAACGCGTAGTCGAAGGGACGATGCTAAGAGTTTCCCATTTCACACAAGTAAAGGAAGAGATCCGAAGCCACGACCTGCGTAAGCGATCAAAATCAAAGATGTCGTTTTGTACGCCAAAGAGTCGAAGATAAGGTGGCCAGGACACGTAATGCGTATGATTGACAACCGATGAACAAGAGCCGTTAGTGTCTAGATTTCTTGTGATGTCCAACGTACTGCAGGAAGACCACCGACCCGATTGTCAGAGTTCTTCACGAAGTGCCTAGAAGAAAGATATGATGCTCGACGAGTTCCTAGAGCGAGCAAAACCCATTGGGCTACTCTTGCACGCGACAGGGAAAAATCGATGATTTACTGGCGCCCGCTCGAGTCACTCGACGGTCAACGGGCCCACAGGTGATACAGGTCTCCACATGTTGTTCGAACAATCGCACACCGTTCATTGGCATCGTTCTCCTCCTGCATCTGGAGAGTCCTGCAGTTTGTGTGTGGGTTCAATTGCTTCCTAAGAACTTTGACTTATTCATGCATGCCGTCTAGCACTGGTCGAAACGATTTTCACTGGAATCCTTCTCAGTTGGAACATCCGCTGCCTCTCATTCCAGAAAGTTGCCGATGGTGCTGAATCGCATGGAGCTTTTCACAAAGAGGTCTCGTACCAAGTTACAACCACTGGAGAGATGGGAAGCAAGACGAGTGAACGCGGAATTACCAGCGATCATGTGTGCATTGGGTGTCATCTTTATCCATCGCGCTTAATAGGCTGCGACTCTCTGTATAATCAAAAAACTTTTAAGAAAAGGTGCAAAGCTTAAAAATAATTGGAGATGAGTGAAATGAGAGGACAGTATCAAATTACTCGACTTCGATCATTTCTGATCAAACAAGAAAACTGCGCAGCGGTTTAGGAAGTAAAGGTGAAGCTACACTGTTAAAGAATTACTTACAACAATCTCCCTCTGTGATACGCTAGAGCTGCCTTAACGCGATCTAAGCGAAGGTTGCCCTGTTTATTCTAAGGGATTGGAGGCGTGTCAAACGTAGATGACATGGGCCTCGGAGACTGTATATTAATAGCCTGGTGAGATACTCTGTGCACTTTCTCAGTTAATTTTTTTATACGACCTAACATTACATGTTATGCACATTCCAACATTTCCTTCATTCGATTCGTTTTCTCGCATCCATAGACCACCATGATTTTCCGTTCCTATTTCTACTACATAACTTTTATTACACAGGTGATTCAGTGCCGTTTTTTTAAAGTCCCAGTCATCTACTTAAACCACTCGTCATGATGGCTAACCAGTTAGATATGGAGATGATGTGCTAAAAGTAGTTGATCACCACCCATTAAAGTTCACCTTACGAATTGGAAGCGAACTTTATAGCGAATGAGTTTGAGCATAGTTATCGGTGACTTGTCATTGTGAAGAAAAATGTAGCCCCTTGAAAGCAGTACGATGGGCACTTCAGAAAATCGGTTGGCTCCCTTTTCTAAAGACATGGGTTCACCGGAAAAACCCCTTGCTTATTTACTTTCTTAATCACCCAACTTTACACGAGCTTCTTCTCCGTTTTATGACTCGTTTGGCCTCTTGCTCAGAGATAGATCATTGTATGAGTTTATATTGGTCCAGAAATAAAAAAATATTGCATTGTGCTTATTCCATGTGTTCTTTCAGATAATTATAAATGCTCTTCAAGGTGACTGCAAACTGGAAGGAAATAAAGTAATACGAATCTGGTAGATTCCCTGGTAAAAATCTGCCTTTATGCCCGAACTCGAAGAACTCTATAGTAGTCGCCCGTAGATACATGCTAAAAACAAATGATAAAGTTGACAGTAAATTTTAACTTGAATGAGCTGAAGATAGTGGAAGTTGAAAAAAATCTATCATTTGAGAAGAAGCGTAGTAGGTAAGGTTGAATAGACGAAGTACCGACCTCGAATGGATTCCACGATTACCTTACGTTTTATAAGAATGTGGGATAAATAGTGCGTGTCAGGTCGGCTTCCGTGTTTCAATGGGATGTTCGCTGCTTGGTCACCTCGTTACGGTTTAAGTACAAATTACCCAGAGAATGACCAATGGGTTCTCATCCACGAAGCCACATAGGGTTTAACATAAATTCTATTTCTATTTCATTTTACCGAAAACTATTAAACAATCCACTGCTTCCGTTTTAAATGCTATTCGCTAATTTCTTTTTCACATCTAGGTTGCAGGTTTCGGGTTTAATTAGTTTGTTCTCATGGCGCTTCACCTCTGCTTCTAAGTTAATCTAAGAGATTTTATGAAAAAAGACCAGCGTTTTTTCACAATGTCATCAATGCATGAGGACCGGCTCGTGCGTGGATCGATTCGATTATCAACAAACAGAAATGAACTTTAATGGTGATTATCGGTGAATAGCTTGAGCATACCTAGTACATGTGACAGAGATTCATCTACCGTCGTTTTCCGAAGCACTGACCATTAATTCCAACCCGCAAATAAATGGAGAAAGACGTGCAGCAATTTCAACAGCAGGATTCCTGGACCTGGACAAAAACGTATGACCGAAAGAACCGCAAAACCTGCGAATGAAAAATTGAGCTTTTGCTCCCTTCTTGAAACGCTATATATCTTTCCGAATCGATATTATTAAGATGCCAAACAATGTCTTTTGCTTCCCAGTATTTGAATCCAACCCACTGGAAGAACGAAAGGGCTAGCATCTAGAAGTTTGGGATTTCTCACAACTCGTGGACAACGTACTGATCTTCTATAAACTAACTGACGGCATAACGGATAACCAACAACTAGATAACAAAGCAACTTGCCATAGCATTTTTTGTATGAAAAAAGCACAAATAAAATTCGCAGTTTGCATCCGACTAGCCTATTGAGCATCTAGAAGTCTGCCTTATAAGTTTTTACGATCATAATTATGTGCATCTCCCTGTACTTTGATGGGGAAAAACTATGAAGTAAAGTAGTTTTCGCTGAGCAGACACAATGCGAGGGTTACAGAAGTATCTCTGTACTAAGCAACCATTGTTTATCTTAGTCTTCATTGGCAACAAGAAAGCGATCAATGGATTAAGACCAGCGCTATTCTATCCATCTTTAATTGATCATGTTTTATTCATCTTTACAAAAGCACTTTCTAACTGGAGCAGTCATAATACAGCAACGGTACAGCTTTCCCACTGACCTCATTGTTCCAATTGGCAATTGAACACGAAGGGGCCACATGTGTCATCAAAATTCTTCTTAGTCTTAAGTAATCCTGTTTGGAGACGAAGAAGAGACATGTGCTGATGTACGATTGAACCCCTAAATTTCTTTCGCAGTGTCGATTTGCCAAAGATACCACAAAAGTAGAGGTTAAGCTTTATGTGCCAAATGTAGCAGAAAATTGAGTGGACTACAAGTCCACTGGAAGCAATCCCAATCCATGTACACTATAGCATACAGAGAACATGAATAGGCCACAACTCACTGGACCAGATTCTGTTTTACCTCGAACGCTTAATGAAAATGGCGAAGACTGGAAAGAGGAACTGATCATGAGGGAACGACCTTTATGAGGTTCTATTTGAGGTAATTGACCAAAATAGCTCATTTATTAGACGCGATAACTACAATAGCGCACTTCACCACTACACCCCGTAAGGACAACAGCGCGTGTTCGTTCCCCACTGCATACACCTGTGGTCCGGAGTTTTGCAAATATCTCAGCATTTCATACGAGACTGATACTTTCACCAACTCGACTGAATCGCTTGCAGTACAAAAGGCACTCTATCAATATCTTGTCAATTATAACACTGGGTTTATATAACATGGATTTTGCGGATATCCAATTTTCACGACCCAACAGCATATGAAGCAATAAAAGGCATTGAACGATTAGTCTCATGAGACAGTTCTTCGATGCCACGAGAATTCAAGCGACCTCGAGGTAAACCTTAAGATCACGGGTCGATCGTTGAATGCGTACACCAGCAATATTCGCGGTCGGAATCGGCCTTTAAATTTCGAAGCAGCAGATGGATCGATTATGCCAGTTGATAACACCTCTAAGACTGAGAATGAATGGCAGGACAGTGGAAATAATGCCAAGGTACGAAGGATGTGTGAATACGGGTTATCCAAGCTTTTAAATATCGATATTTATTCAGTGTCTGGACGCTCAGTAGAATCATCAGTTTCAAATTTGTCTGCAATAGTGTTGATGTATTGGCTTCATTATCACGGAGACCAATTCTGATGGAAGAGGAGAGGTCGCCCGAGAATGGGTTAAAAATTGAAAAATGGCATGACAGCTTGAGCGAGCCTCTCTTTCTCGATAGAGCGTGGACAATCATAGTTTAGGTGCGTGTGTTTTCTAAAGACATAAAGAAAGAGAAAGAAAATAAAGCGATGAGAAGGCATAGATAAAAGAAGCGGAAAAATTTCTTTGCTAAATACTAAGCGCCTGAAGGGATTAGACGCTTTTAGTCAGTTTGCAATTTCCAGTATCATGGTTATGGTCTTCATCATGGAATTAGAGTGATCTTCTATCAAAATGTGATGGAGAGCCGGAATTCTAATCCTCTGAGATAGTTATATGATTTAAGGTGTAATGGAGCACAGCACTGCCTTACGGAACGATTTAGAAGATCAATCTCAAAAATATGTCATAAGGCATCAAAAATTGGGAGGTAACAATACCGTGACGAGCTATAATAATACGACGCCTTGGTGGTGTTTGCGACTAAGTGGAACCTTAAGGCTCAATAAAAGTTTTAAGCAGCAAATGAAAAGATCGGACTTGAGCTCGTGTTATTTGTGAATGATATTATGAGCTTGGGCCTCAGAACCATCAAATTCCTTTTAGGTTTTCGAAGTTGTGATTGCTGAGACTATAATTCGAAGATGCTGGTTTTTTATATACATATTTATAACGCACCTCCTTTGGGTTCCATAAACCGTTTGAAAGCCTAGGTAAGATTCCAAGATATTTGAAGCAAATTCATCGAGACTCACAGACTAGAATTGAACAGACAATTAGATGCGTTTTGAGTTAACCATAACAATGGAGATCCCTCTTAGTCTTTATAGATGCTAGCAGTTTCGAAAATCTTATCTCAAAATTCTCGAAGTGACTATTTTCACAACTATATGCTATCATGGCACTCAGTCCACGAATCTCCCTGAGAGAGGAATTTTATGCCGGCTAGAAGCGAGGCATATTGACGCGTTCTAAGGTAGTGGTTAATCGCGGACCAAGAGCGACCTTTGCTTCCCTGAGACGCAAGTGGATCCGGTGTATGGACTCCCTGTTTCTGCTGCGTCGATTTGGCACATACCTTCTGTATTTACGAAGATGTATTCATGAGTGGTGTCGGTGTGTTCTTGTTCAAGCGGATTGTATTCTACGAGTGATCTCGGGCAAAAGCCCGCAAACAAGTAACAGGGAAGTGTATGGGAGACAGTTAGGAGTCGCCTCCAACAAATATGCTGCGCATCTCCCATGGGTGGGGGTGGCAAGCTACCTGTGAGTATACCCAGCTTCCACGCTCAGCGCTCAGCAAACTATACGTTGGTATCAAAAAGCTAAGCACAATAAAGTAAATACGCATCATTCCCCTGACCCAGAAACAGTGTATAGCAGTGTTGGTAAGACAACTAAGGAGAGGCTGTTAAAGTATCACGGTTGTTTTTGTGTGCTTAGACCGCGAAAGATAAAGGTGACTGAACCATCTTTACCTACAATGCATGCACACTCGCATCTGATTCCTCTGTAGAACCTCATCAGCCTACTATAGTCTTCTTTCAGACAGGAAAGATAAGGTGCGACGTCATCAGACTGGCCGAGAAGAAAAGACGCTACCCATCTGTGACATCATCTGTTCCTCGGAACATGCAACAGTGGAAGGTTGGCGTGGTCCATGTTCATGGCAACAAGGGTTAAGCCATGAATACCAAATCATTCGAACAAATAACGACAGAAACAGGACTTTTACAATTGAAGAGGTATGCATCTGTATCCACTTTCATAGTCTCTTCTTCGTCTAAGCACCCACGTTAAGCAATGACGAAGACGAAGTCGAAGAACTCCCTCAATAGTGGCTGTGGGAGTCTCTCAATGGAAAGCACCATAAGAAGTAGACCGCATCATGGTAAATCGATGGTGCCAATGTCTCTGTTGTTCAAAAATTCCACACAGAATCTGACCTTCGCCTTCTTTATACAATATTTCATTCATCACGAAAAGCAGAAAACGGCACCAATTTCAAAAAACGAGATCCCGAAACCACCGCAAACAGAGACTTATTCAGTTGGCTGCTGGACAATGTTGTACTTGATAACATCGACGAGGATTACGATAAGATCCTTCAATATCTTCACGTTAGGTTATGAAAGCTGAGAGTTCGAAAGTCGCCATGAGACGTCTGCCTCCAAAAGCACTCGATCTGATACGCCAGCGTGGAATCGCACGAACTTCAGGCAACTGCGAAGTAACGTCCGAACTAACAAAACAATGGAGACAGGCGATAAAAGAAGACCTTAAAGACAGAAGAGCAGCAGTAATGGTCGAAGTGCAGTAGCTGGGGAAAGCATTCACAAAGCCCACCGAAGCTTCGCCATTTACAGGACCAAGATTACTGCACTCCGGCACCCAGACGGAACAGTTACAGCGTTCAGAAAGGCAATGGAGAAAATCATTCACGAATACCACTCAGATCTCTTGGATAGTCACGTACACCTTTTGTCATATGAAATAAATGAGGATGGAAATGTTGTACCACCGGTTCTCCTTTCCGAAATCCGACATGCCATTCCGTCGGTGAAAAATCAAACAACACCAGGTCCAGACAGGATAGGATCTGAACACCTGGAGAACCTTCTACCGGTTATCATTAAAAGACTTGCTCGGCCTTTCACCCGTTACCTGTCAGAATGTAAGGCTTTTATTCAGCAAAAACCAGCATGGTTGTTTTGCTATTCAAGATAGGAGACCGCAATATTTTCACTTTAGTCCAATCTGCTTGTTTTCTGTCGTCTATAAACTGTGCACCCGAGTCATCCTTAACAAGATTGACTCAACAATGAACGATGGACACCCGTGTGGGCAAGCAGGGTTTTGAAGAGGATTCAGTACGATGGACCACATCTCATACGATAATAAGATTCACTGAACTATCGCGAGAGTACAAGAGCCTGCTCTGTCTCACCTTCACGGATTTAAAGAAAGCTTTTGACTCAGATGAGACAGAAGCAGCCGTGGAAGATTTGGAGAGCGAGCGCGTCGCTCCTCAGTATATAAAGCACAACCAAGATACCACCATTCTTTAGCCACATTAACGTCGACGTCAAAATTTGGTTTAGTTAAGACGACACTATCTCGTCAAAATTATTTGCTGCAACCCTTGAAAACGTCATGCGAACATTGGAATGGGATAACATGGAAGTGAAAATTGATGGTCGCCAATTATTTTGCTGATGATATCCTTCTTATAACACCAAACATTAGCCAGGCTGAACGAATGCTTTGCGACTTTGATAAAGCCTGTGGAAAGATTGGTCTTTGATTAAGCCTAACAAAAACGATGTTCATGAAGAACGGATTGGTTTCGTATGTCCCATTCAACGGAACGAATATCTCTGAATGCTCTAATTACGTCTACCTAGGTCGAGAAATCGACATGGAGAACCACTCAACTTTGGAGTTGAGAGTGAGGAAGCGAGCGGTTTGGAAAGCTTTTACGAACATCGAGAATGTGGTGAAGAAAACAATGAATTTCCGACTCCGTGCCGAGCTTTTTCGACCCAACGATACTTCCTGCGTTAATGTATGCGTCAGAAACCTGGCCGCTGCGTAAACAGGATGAAAGATCACTCAGCGTTATCGAACGCGCAGTCGAAAGGCGATGCTAGGAATATCCCGTGTCACGCAACTAAGGGAAGGGATCCGAAGTTCCGACCTGCGTCAGCGATCAAAATCAAAGATGTCGTTCTGTACGCCAAACAGTGGAAGATAAGGTGGGCAGGACACGTAATGCGTATGAATGACAACCGATGGACAGGAGCCGTTAGTGATTGGATTCCTCGGGATGTCAAGCGTACTGCAGGAAGACCACCGACCCGATGGTCAGAGTTCTTCACGAAAGGCCCAGAAGAATGATATTGATGCTCAACGAGCCTCTAGAGCAACAAGAACCCACTGGACTAATTTTGCACGCCATAAGGAAAAAATGGGGGTTTACCATCTGACGTACTCGAAAAAAAAGTAGCAAAAGGTGCCATAACTTCCCATATAGGATGCTATGATTGGGTTCTCAAAGATTTTTTACCTTGTTGACTTACTTTCAATTAATGAGTGCCCTCGATAAGGTATTAAAACTGGTAAACTTTATATTTTCTTCACTAAATGGCAGCTAACTAACCAAAAATTTATTCAATAACGCTGTACAATGTGTGCATACTAAAAATTAAATTCGGTTATATGGCATTCACAATCGTTCGAACAATTCGATCTCGGAGAGAAGATCGCAGCCGCAGCTCTCCCTATGACACTCCCACCAATTTCTGCCGTTTAAAAGACGGAATTTGAAGAAAAATTTCGTTCCCTAAGAATCAGAGGACTTACTAGCCCATCACAACAGAGAGAAGTTAAAGAACCTACACGCATGCCACTTCATTTTCGATGCCACTCACTATCACACGCTTGAATCGCATTTGATTGGCCGGGTCGACGTAGCTGAAGATTTAAGTGGTTACAAAAATTATTGAAAGATACAATAAATCCCACACAAGATCTTCTTATGTTGTTCGTTACTGCATCCATCATCATCTCAAGGTTACGAAAACACACTCCTCCATTGACAACTGTATTGCGCTGTCCCAGAATTGACCGAAACGTTATTTAGCAATCGAGATCGAAACTGTCTTGAACGTCAGATTGTGTTATTTGAGTGAATTTTATCACTTTTCTTCCTAGACTTATCAAGAACCAGTCAAAAACGAAAGGAGTTCTCTTAAAAAATTCATCCTACACTTCTAACTAAGAGGTCCTACAGTCCGTAATCTTAATCCGACCCTATACTTGACAGCAGCGCTCATTGACTAAACTCATTCATTCAACGGGGGAATGTTAGTAGCAAAATCATTAATTCAAACCCTTTTGTCCTTGGTTTAATTTTTGTTTAATTTTTAATGTCCTTGGTTAAAACGGTGGTTTAAAATTTTCAAACCGACCGTAATGAAAATTGTTTTGCAATTCGCTTCGTGCTAGCTAACATAATACCCATTGTTGTAGGGTGGATTACTCGTTGAAAAGCAAACTATTATCAACGGATAGGTCATATCAACAATAACCGCTCTGCATAAATGAGCACTGCCCAGTGAGCATGCCTCTTTTGTGCGGTATTCCACTGACGAAAAGATCCGCCACGGTACGACATCGAAGACGCCACATCCAGAAAAAGAACAACTATGAACCACTGATTCGGATCATCGACTCTGATGAAGACGAAGACGTCGAAACGTTAGCCGAATAAACCTTGTTTTCAACGTGTCGTTTTCTTGTTCAGCAATCGCGAGGTTTTTAAACAGCATACATTTACTTCCATAAAAACACAATACAATACAGCACTAGCTGACGTTTCGGCAGTATCGCCTTCTTCAGAGCCTGGAAGGGTATGCTGATATACAATCTACTAGGCCAAACGCTTCAATAACACTTACACAAATACGAAAGGCTCTTTGGTAACTACACGATCAACAACTTCTCGAAAAACCCACCGCTTTTTCGTGACTTCCAATGAGGAAGTTTAGAACAGCTGATTATTTTGAAGTAAAAGTCAATATCCTTGCACAGGAGTCCAAAACACCAGCGCGAAAACTCCTAGAGGCTTTTTGGATCAATGCCAAAAACCCTACAATGAATAGCAGGGACGAATGCCCGGAGGTCATACGCGACCTGATCCCGTACGTTCGCATCGATTTTTGATGTGCGATGGTGCAGTCGTCAACCACATGCGACTATAATCAGCTGTCAGTGTTATTGAAGCGTTTGGCCTAGTAGATTGTATATCACTATACCCTTCCAGGCTCTGAAGAAGGCGATACTGCCGAAACGTCAGCTAGCGTATTGTATTGTGTTTTTATGGAAGTAAATGTATGCTGTTTAAAAACCTCGCGATTGCTGAACAAGAAAACGACACATTCATATTGCAATGCCGAGGTTAAGAGAAAGTCGATCCTGGGAACTTATTTTCAACCTCGCGTAAGATCAACAAATTAAAAACATGGTGGCTTAGGATTTCAGTGACTAAAATTCATGCACTGAAAGTGCAGATTTGTGAGTGAAGCACAAAGTGTATACCTTATCCCAGCCTTTTAAATCAAATGTAACATCCCTCTGGACTTCTCAGAAGAGTCACGACTGATGCCGGTTCTTTCTAACGAGACCGAAAGAACCTTGATTTTTTTTTTGAGGCAGGCATTTTTGAAGCATTCAAACACCACTGCCATTAAAGAAAATTAGCAAGAAATCTACACTGTTACTATGAAGACTGTTTTGCCTTCTCCCGCGATGCCTGAATAGATACTTTTACAAATCTTCATATGTCATTCTGAACTTTTGTACATTAAAATCTCGTACCGTATTTCAAAGTGTAAACCATCCTCGAGACTGGTGTTCAAAGGGAACAACCACAGTCCCCAGCCGAACACCTGAATTGTTATTGAGTAAGGCTGTCCAGTAATTATCAAAAGAATTTGTCGCATTTATTCCCACCTGCATAAAGTTCTTCGCTCTACCCAAATTATAGTCTGCCTTAAAGTCAAACCTGAAAGATCGAGATTTTCATGAGACAATCAACGAAAAACCTAATGCATAGCTGTTACCATGCATCTGGAAAGAGTGATTCACGAAAATGATGAAAACAAAAACACTTCCTCCTCAAAACAAAAATTCGATAACGCTAATGATCCCGAAAAACAGCACTCACTTCAGCACAGATGGTTTCGCTTGTTCACAGGTAGTTTCATTCACTGAGATGAGGCCGAAATGGAATATAAGCATTTCGCCAAGTGGATAGTAGCTGAAAACCTATCTCTCGCTCGAAAAAGTGGGATCTTCGAATTCATTCCACATACCCAAACACACCATATGCAACCATTACAGTTAACAGCAGCGAAAATGGAACTGAATCTTCAAGCCAGTTTGCATTCAAAATAAAACGAACAAAACACTCCAACGAAGTGATCAAAAACCTGAAACCCATCTTTCTATCTTATAGTTATATAGAAATAATTATGATAGGCAAGGACTATAAAAAAGAAAAACAAATTCACGCCATAATAATGGTCTCAAGCTATGCGACGGTAAAAGAACCTACGCACGGGAGACATTTGACTGCGTCGTGGCTTATAGAGAAGGAATAGATGCCATTTTTCGCTACCAGCTTAGAAGGCAAACAATAGCAGATTAGAATATTAACTTAATAATAAAATAAGATGATAAATTAGCAGAAACTCAGCGCTTATTAGTTTACCTGTGCCTAGGGCTCACAATCCTTCCATCACTCTGGGGTCGACAAATTGCTATCAGACTTGTCTGAGAGGATAGGATTACTGATTTGATACACTGCTGGGCCACTGAGTGTCACTGTGTAGGTCAGATACGTAATCAAACAATCTAACGATGTTTGATGAAGTCGAATAAATTGCGCAACACTAAGGTATTTACAAACACATCATATCAAATCACCTTGAAGGGCCACTACGAAGTTCGAACGAAAGAGAACTATTCGAGCGAAGTGATCCTCGTACACGTATCACTATAAAGTATAAAGTCTATTTGGAAAGTATTCCCTCTGTTTTTCAAAGTTCTTAGCAAACACAAACACACATCTCCTTATAGTTACAAACGTCGAGCGTCTAATCCTTATATGTATATATATATATATATATATATATATATAACCATAATTTTAACTTACCATTTACTGCCTACTCTTTTTAATGGCAGGGCATATTGCGAAACATAACTTCAACGATGCTGAGATATTTGCAAAACTGCAGACCGCAGGTTTCTGCGGTGTGGAACGAACGCGCTGTTACCTTTTCCAGGAGCTAATGCATTCACAACCACACCATGCGGCTCCTTCGTTTCGCATGTATCAACCTAACTGGGTTCGTTGCCGAGTTGTACTCCCCAGATCAATCCCGTTGACTGGTGATTGCTGATGGCAGAGATCGATAGAACTAGCTCCCTTGATCTGGGAACTCCAAATTGGCAACGAACTCAGTTAGGCTGAGACAGGCGAAACGAAGGACTTGCATGGTGTGGTGGTGAACGCGTTACTCCCCGGAAAGGACAATAGCGCGTTCGCCACCCACCGTAGACACCTGCAGTTCGGAATTTTGCAAATATCTCAGCATCACTGAATATATATATATATATATAAAATAAAGCAAGAAGGATAAAGATCTCGACCTTGATCAATCCCTGACGGATGCACCATGCATTCGACTTCATTAAGTATCGTTTGGAGGTGGTTGAGTACATATCTGGTACTTACAATGACTGAAGGTGGCCTATCGGTGTATCGAGCCAGTGCTGCTATCTTCCCATATAAGGCCGGTAGTATTCTGCCATCCCCGGAGGGATGCAGGACTTGGTGAGCCGCGAGAACGGGGGTCGATTCCACATGTGTGTCGCAGGGCGACTCCGACCACTGCGCCATACGCGTCCTCTATATATATGTATATATACGTATATGTACATATACATAAACATATATCAGCCGCCAATGTGAATTATGTTGGAATAAATAGAATTTAGACAATGGTCAGTCATGGACCCACATCTAATTATCCATCTCTCCAAATCTACGTTCGAAAGTATAGTGATAAATTCATCTACTTGGACAACTACAAGATAATTTCTGGCGCATCACTGACATTCTTGCCTGCCTGTCTTAGATTATTAAAATCTGCTTGCCTGTCTTAGCAATCTACACGCTTACGTTTCCTCACGGTTAGTTAGCGTAAATCGTTAGATTTTTGATAAGTGTAGAATTCCTATCAAAACGTTTCATTCTAATTGAGTGGTTACTTCGAAGAAGAATTGTAAGTGTAACAGAATGAATGGATAGCATTTTAAATTGAAAGTGTTAGTACAGGATCCCACCAAACAACAGTGAGCGTACTATAGAAAATGTACAGCAAGAACGGCTTGTAGTTCGTATGATTGACACATTGGTTGATCCATGGGCAGTGGTGGTCGAACTTCACCACACATCGACCACAAGACGAGCAGTGGTGCGATCGGTCTGGCTTCAGACTCATACACATGTAACAGTACCTGAAATCCATTGCCTTTTATTAAAACCTATTCTCACGTGATTAAGCTCACTATTGTCTGTTTTAACGACGAGAGTTTTCTTAATTCCACAGTTCATTTGAAATTTACTCTCCATTCTGCAATCGTTCAAAATTCAAGCCAGTGAAGACCAACGTTTCAGCAAACACAAAGCCAATTTCGAGCAGCAAATGGCCGCAAAAGCAAAACATAGTCAGAGGTTGCCGAACCATTTGAAACATAAAAAGTTGCTGGTAGTAACCACCTCGGAACAGCGTAATTCTCTTTTGCATCAAAAGAAAAAGTTGTTCGTGCTCAATTTGCTTCAAACATCAAGTATCATTATTAGAAAATCGTAGCCTGTCTCTAAAATATCTCAGCGGTAACCTCAGACTCTCATCTTCACTCTTCTTTAAAACGTACGATCCATCAGGATTATATTTATAGAGCTACAAAAACCAGTGTCGCAACAATACAATTCAATAAGAGGACAATATCCTAGTACGAATAAATAACAGGACAGTTTTATCAACAGAAAAAGATCTTCTCGTTCACCCAATCGGTTGCTTATGTTAATTCACAAGTGCTTCTGGTGCCGGTTTTCTACTTTGGCGAGATGCTCACATGAGATGTTTTCACCTCTTTTTTTCCAGCATCCCAAAAGCAGAGCAGTACGACTAGTCACTACCCCACCAGTTTGTGCAGAGACTCAATCTAAACTAAACGTCTTCCGAGATCTTCTTAGAACATATCCTGGCTGTGTGGTTCGGAAGTGATCTGAGTGAAACATGCCTCTAAAATGTTCAGACGAAGCTTTGAACACCAACATGATCACATTTATAACGTTATCAAGAGCTGCTGGCGAAGAAAAACCCCAGAGATTCATTGACGTAGCGTACGACCAGATTACAACCAGTTCTTCTCCCCAAATACACAATGTTAAAGCTAAAAGGATAAAGCTCTAGGCGTTGATCAATCCCTGAGGGATGCGCCATGCATTCGACTTCATTAAGTACCGTTTGGAGGTGGTTGAGTACATATCTGGTATTTACAATGACTGAAGGTAGCCTATCGGTGTATCGAGCCAGTGCTGTTATCCTCCCAGACAAGTCTGATACCAATTTGCCGACCACGGAGGTATGGAGGGCTTGGTGTGCCATAGGCGCGAGGATCGAATCCAAGTGTGTGTCGGAGGGACGCCTCCAACCACTGCACTACACGCGCCCCTGCACACTATGTTACAAGAAGGAAACGACAATGTAGACAGCTTAAGAAAGAAATAAAAGAGATAGGAAAAAAAAACTCTTACAGATGTACTTCTCAGCATACCTAAAGAAGTAAAGACAATATTTAACGATGTGTTTTCGTCTTATGGTTGCGAGGTTTAAAAGTAACTCAAATGAAAATACCCCACTTATTCGTAACTCTAAGTGTCCCATGTTCATAACAAATAGGTCCGTTCATTATTAGTTGAAATCTTGGGGCTTTCTACCTCTGATGCTGAGATGTTGGCGAAACTCCGGACCGCAGGTGTCTCCAGCGGGGAACGAACGCGTAATTGTCCTTTCCGGGGAGCAACGCGTTCACCACCACATCATGCGAGACCTTCGTTTCGCCTATCTCTCAGGGAGTTCTATCGATCTCTGCAGTCAGCAATCACCCGTCAGCTTAACTGGGTTCATTACCAATTTGGACTACCCGGATCAATCCCGCTGACAGATGATTGTTGACGGCAGAGATCGATAGAACTGGCTGAGAGACGGAATTCTATCTCTGTCCACATACTTACTTGAATAGCCCGTCCTAAGTAGTTATGCAGGCAACAGTATAATCTCCAATTTTTAGAGTATTGCTGGCTTAGCCATAGTGGTTGCCTGGACTCCCAAGGTCAGCCAGGCCAAGGTCTGCCCCTTGTCATTACCACCACAGGTAGTGGCCGCCCATATGGATTAGAGTGAAATTGGCCACCACGCTACTAGTTTGGTACCAGGAAAGTGATGGATCATGGTACTGGTTTACTCTTAGCTAAAGTTCATGATAGAAACGCCGGACTCCTTCTCAACTTGGGCGACCCTATTAGGAGGATGAACCTCTCGCTGTGGATCGCAGGCCGACATCCAGGAATACCTCCCAGCAACGATGAGACGGTAATCCGTTGGGAGGCTGTATGTATTACTTACACTAATATATACTTTGTACTATGTTCTATCATTCAGCGCATATTTGCATTTAGATTAGCAGCTCATGGATGAAATCGTCTAAAGTGCGGCGAAGAAAGGGTAGAAGAATTCCAACTTATTCCTGCCAGCTTGGTCGCATTCAGCTTGCATAACTCCCAGCTGAGCAGCCACTTTCGTTAGAATTCTGTGTTGCTTCATCGCCTAAAGCTTTAACAGAAATAAGGAAAGTTCAATTAGTAAAAATCTTAACTCCTTCACTTAAAGTCATCGGTAAAAAAGGTTATTTATGAGAACCTGCTCATTCGTTGACTTATCGGGGAGGTATCGCCCATTTTCGAAAGGAGTACATTCCTTGAGCGCCGCATCTATTTCTGGTGACACCTAAAGATATTACGGATCTCTTTCACCTGGATTTTAATGAACATTTCATGATAAACGATGTCAAATACGTTTCTAGTGTAAAAGTAGCAAAATAGAGAAACGCAGAGTAGAACACAATCACTGTTCTTGAAAGGTTTTCATCTAAATCCAGTTTTTCGAACGGAAATATTTTGTAACTCATGAGTAATAGCAGCATTTTCCATTATACATGTATTCATGCACAAATGCAGTTTTTGGCAAACTCTTTCGACATATAAGCTAAAAATCGAAACACTTTTGTAACCTTCAACCAAGTGATTATCGAACCCCAATAGCCTCATATTTCGGTTTCGCGCTATTCTAAAGAAAACGTGAGCACTAGGCTCGACGACGCTTTTCCTTTTTCTGCAGCAGTTAACCCACAACATCTTACATTTTGCGCCACAATTCTCTTTGAATCATAGGATAGTCGCTCCAGATGGTTCTTAAACTTAAAACATCTATAGTGGTGTCTTTGGAACACCTGGGTTGTACTCCGTACGCCTACTTGGAGTGAACAACGTTAAGCCTCGCGCATACGGTAACACATTCAAAGGCACTTGATAGATTCTCACTTTACTTCCGCAACGTCACCGATACGGTTATAAAAAATATAACCGGTAGGTCAGAATTAAGCAAAATTCTCCCCGTTTATACTATTTTCTTCTTCTTTCAAGTTCTTTGAGTCGTTCGCTTGCTCCTGTATAATTTTGGTCTACAATAATTAATGGAGACAACCTTCGATCAATGCAGAAAAACTGGAGCATTCAGAGATATTATCATATGTTATTCCCATGACCGACTTTCTTCTAACCTCGGCATTAATTGATCATTCGATGTTTTTCTTCAATAAGCAGACACGAGGTAACAACAACCTCGTGTCTGCTTATTAAAGAAAAACATCGAATTATCATATGTTATGTTCATCTTCTTTCTAACCAACAACGTCACGGTCAGTACTGCTATTGTGAGCCAATACTTGGTCCGTTCGACTGATATAACCCTTGATGGGAGCCTACAGTGTACATCTCAAAAAAAACTCAATATAGTGGAACTTACTGTCCAGTTTTGTGGTACCTTAGCCATTCCAACTAGCAACGAAGAAAAAAGTGACCACAGAGCCATGAAGGCCAGCGAAGAGTAGACACACAGATAGAAGGTTGCTTGTAGTGGAGACTGCAGAAAGCGTCCACAAACGATGTAAATATACACGTAGAAGCTATAAATGCTTCGAATTTCGTTGTCCCTGTAGGATTAAAATTGTGTACTGAGGATTTTCAATGGAGTGCATTGAACTTGGTAGCGCATGACGAGCATTTCTAAGATCGTTGTCATTTCATCAACCACAAATGCAAACAAAACTGTCATCACTCGAAGCCAGTGTGTCGTCATTTCTTTGTAGGAGCGTTTTCACAAACATTATTATCCTAACGTTGGCTTGATTTTTCAAAAAATTCCTTAAAAAGAGAAAATGTAGGAGACTGAAGCTTCAAAGCTGACGGTGTCACTCCTGCCGTCTACAAACTCTGATTGAAAAGTTATATCTCGTTTCGTTAGAAAATCAAAGTCATATAAATATTGAATGGTAAGCATGGCAAGCAAACCGATCTATTAGCCAACCCTTCTCAAAATACCTTGATTTGAAAATGAAACTTCACCAGTGGTCAATCCTTGAAGCAATCAATGAGTTTGTTAGATGCAATTTGAGCACTAAACCTTGTCGTGTATAAAACCATCGTCGAACCGTATGATTACCACTACTCTTATCTTCCATCGTCATTACCATAACAAATCATTTTGAGCGAGAAAGCAAGAGAAGTGGTTCCTCCCTCAGAATTCCCTCATTTTACGACGAAGGGGTAAAGCTCTACGTAAATTACCTTCCAGATTCTTCTTCCCTTGAAGCCCAACAGTGTACAAAAAATATGACGAATTTAAGACTTCTGACAAGAAGCCTCACTCTCCATGACCTTCAGTACATGCTCTTCGCCGAACCTGCTGCTTTATCGAAACTTGCAGCAACCTCCACCTGCTTTCGAATACGTCAGAAATTCACGGACTTATAGAAAAAAATTCCCAACGGTTTTCTCTGCCGGGCTGTGTTTCCTGGTTTTCAGACTGCGATCTACAGTGGAGGGATTCATCCCTCGGCAGAGTCTTCCATACTGAGAAGGTGTCCGGCGTTTCCATCAGGAAGCCCATCTAAGGGTAAAATAATACCAGGATCTACCACAGTCCTGGTATCGAACTAGTCGCATGGTGGGAAACCTCTCTCTGATCCACAAGGGCGACGACTGTGGTGGTGAAGATCTGGAGCAGACTTTGGCCAGGCCAACCTCGGCACTCCAGAGAAATACAGTGGCTAAATCAGCAAAACTCCGAAAAATTAGGATTATGTTGGGGTCCGCACAACCAGTATGGGTAGGCCATCCAAGTGACCTAGTGTCCAAGTATAGAGAAGACCTTTCTGAACACCTTTAATCGCACATATGTTTTTCATATATATTTCTTCAATTTTCCAACATTTGGCATTAAATTATAATTGTCAAAAAATTGAGAAATAAATTCAAATTCTTTCTACTTCTGTTCAGCAAACACGATGTATTACTTTATTTCTTTATTTACGTACAAGCTGACGCTTCGGCAGATTTCGCCTTCCTCAGAGCCTGGAAAGGTCAAGTTGACTACAATCTACACGGCCAAACACCTCCATAACCAAACAGAGAAAGTGCTGAACTAAAATTTCAATCACATTGAACACGGAGTCTTTGCACGTCTTTCCACTGTGGCTCGAGATAGGTCTAGAGGAAACCACAGGTACCCCAACGATAACTCTAGCGACAATAAGGTCCCGTTTATACTGCCCTTCATTTCAAATTAAGTAAGTGCAGCTATAAAACGCTATTTAAGGAGGGTCGATCTAGAGAATTCGGTAACGATAATTGAAATACCACCGAGTAATCTAAGACGCCAGCTAGTTTGTAACCGCCTAGTTGCCCCAATGGTAGAGATGGCAACTGCATGAGTTCGGGTACAGTCTATCTGATCTCTTGTAAAACGTGCTGGGGCGAATAAGTTGGCGAAACGGGTAGACCACTCTGCGTACGTACAAAGGATCACCTAGATGGCAAACGAAAATCAAAAGAAGGCACGCCACTAGGCACGCATAGAACGCAGAGACATGACGGAGAAGATTTTGAAGTAGGTGTTACGATCCTCGCGCAAGAATCGAGAACACAAGCGCGCAAAACTCTAGAGGCATTCTAGATTAATTCCAAGAATCCGAAAATGAACCGTAGGGAGGAATGCTTCATTGTCACGCGTGATATTGGGCAGTATATAAGACTGTTATTCTAGCGGGAGGGGCACAATACGATTCCGTGCGAACTCTATGCGGTTGGTATCCACGTGACATATTTAGTGGAAGACTCACAGAAAGCGGTGAGTGTGCAAAGACTCTGTGTTCAATGTGATTGAAATTTTGGCTAAGCATTTTCTCTGTTTGGTTATGAAGGTGTTTGGCCGTGTAGATTGCAGTCAACTTGACCTTTCCAGGCTCTGAGAAAGACGAAATCCGCCGAAACGTCAGCTTGTACGTAAATAAAGAAATAAAGTAACACCTCGTGTTTGCTGAACAGAAGTGGAAAGAATTATTCAATCAATGCCGGGGTTAATAGAAAGTTAAACTTGGGAGTTCCTATAAATTCAAATATTTACCAATGTATAGCATTTTACTTATTACCCACTATTTTTTTTTATTATGCCGAGTATTGTGAGAGATACAACCACAATATGCTGAGATGTTTGCGAAATCCCAGACTCCAGGCCAGATCCAGAAGCCGCGATTATCCTTCCCGACGGCTTACATGTCACCAGCTACACCACTGCGGCTGACGCTTTTGCTTTCTCTCAGCCAGTTTTTTACCCAAACGGTGCCATCAGCAATTACCCAATGGGAGTGATCTAGATAGCACAAATCAAGCACTGAACCCGGTTAAACTGAGGGCTTAGGAAGTCAAAATCGCAATATATGACTTTTTTATTTACTGCTTATTCTTTTCCACGGCAGGATGTTATGTGAATGACTGCGACAATTATGCTGAGCTATTTGCAAAGCTCAGTCACCAAGCCAGATTCGAGCCAGCGATTACGGGCTCACGTGTAACCCACTGCACCACTGAAGGTCTCGTTCCGCCCGAATCTGGTCTGGAGTCCAAATTTTGCAAATATCTCAGCATCGGTGTAGTTAAATTTCTATCATTTACAATGCAAGAACAGCAGATGCAAATAATGCATACTGTCCCACGAAATCTTAACTGTTTCAAGGCTCAGTGGAATAGGGATCTCGACAGAAAAAAGCAGTAAAAATATATCACGTTCGGTTCAGGGATATTAGAGTTCCAGTTTAGTAGAGAATACAACTTGTATTTCATAAACAAATATCCCTACATTCTAATGGTTTATAGCTCAAACAATAAAATTCCAAATCGGCCGAAATATATTGATCTGCTGTTGAAAGCGACATTCGTTATTATCATTACTGTTAACACTATCACTATTATGGATTATCCAATTATTCTCATGCCATATGCATTTCACTCATGTCGGCTGTTCTGTTAGTTCCACAAGTTAGTGCCTAACAGTAACAATGATGCTGAGATATTTGCAAAACTCCAGAGCGCAGGTGTCTGCGGTGAAGAACGAACGCGCTATTACCCTTTCCGGGGGCCAACGTGTTCACCACCACATCATGCGCGCCCTTCGTCTCCCCTGTTTCTCAGCTAGTTCTATCGATCAGTGCCGTCAGCAATCATCTGTCTAACAATACCTAACTGTAACAAACAACTGGAGGTTTATAATAGAGTTAGCTTCACACTTTCTGCCCGTTAACATAAATATTGATTGATGTGGTAGGGGTGGTGATATGCTCACCTGTATATCAACCCAAGCAACTGCATCACGAGAAGAACGTTCAGTAAACGAGCAAGGAAAAAACCACTAATAGGATTATTTTCCGAATATTCACGTACTCGTGTATAGATGACGGAATACCAGGACATATGTGATCTGAAAAAGTTTGCTGAAGTTGTTTTCACGCTTGGAAAGTTGAGGAAGTAGTCGAAGTGTTGAATTCTTTCGAGAAATACCATACCATTCCATTACAGTAGGGATGAAAACTAATCAACTTTATGTCAACGACGTTGGACAATGGTATTGAAATACAGACACGTAGAAAGTTTAATCTGACGGGCTTCACACGAGTGATAAGATTGGCTCAGAGTAAGGAAATATCTGCAAAATCACGAACCGTATTCACTTGAGTCAAAGAGGCTAGATCAGTTCATGTCCACTCCTTCTAGCCGCAACCGCTCCCTCCTACGCTGAGGCGTTAATGGATGCCTCTCAAGTAAAAATATAACGATACGATATAAGTAGTGTTATTGAAATGTTTTCAATAGTGATTAAACTCCTACGATATCATATATATATATATATATATATATATATATATATTTGAACTCTAACTTATATCAACCACCAAGTAGCTCCTGAAAACCTACTTATCTCTGAACTGCGGAAACGATTTACTTCACTTTTGCCTTCTTTATGCTCGAGCCGATACCGCAACGGTAGTGATCACGTTTATTACGCGGACGGCCCAACCCATAGAGGCTCTGCTTCGACCCCCCGTCTCGCCATAGTTTTCCTCCCTTCGAGGTAGGGAAATTGCCACAAGACCTCTGGAGGAGGCTCACTCTCTCTCATCCACGTAAAACCACTAGCATGGCTATCTCAGAGGTTTCAGAGGTTTCATTCAACCAACATTCAACCACATTTGCAATGTAGACGAAAAAGTTCTCAAGCAGCAGCTTAAGCTAGATAGAGAAAAAGTTAAAAACCTTAGCGGATCGTCGATGTGAGCAGACGAACCGAATGCAGAAAGTGCTAGGATCCAATAATGAGTGACACAAGTGATGCCGCGTCATGTAATGAAATGTTAAATAATGTCTAGTTTGTATCTTTTCTTTTGTGAGGAATACCGTTAGGAAGCTTACATTCACTATCTTCAAAATTGTCTCCTTCACTAAAGCTCGGCAAGAAAATCAATATTAGTTTGGATTATTGGGTCAATACGAAATCGATATGAACTTTTATTCGCCTAACAGTTCTAGGCCCTCCTTTTTTCAGCGTCGCATCGATTCGAATGGATTGTACCTAGTCAATCCTCCCTGTCACGTGGCTCTTCGTAGCCACTAGGCTGTGGATAGTTGAGTCGAATTATCGTGGGTCTCAAGAAGGCGAGGCACCGACACGTCGGTCGAATAAACCTTTTATTGTCCAACGTATGCCTGGAATTGATAGCGACCGTATTAGAAAACTATTCATTTTGTTGATACTGCTTTACAGATTGCTTCCATCTTTAAACCATCATGAAAATGTTGAGTTGTGCAAGAATTAATTCGGGATGTGGTTATTCACTCCTGTTACTAAAGTTGATATTTATAAACAGAAATTGGAAGGAGGGAGTTGGAGGATGCTATCCACAATGGTAAATCGTATCACAAATTTCTTGTTGAAAATTTTAACGCCGGAATAGGAAAGGTCAACGAGAACCGTCTTGCAGTACTCCTACCTGCAGCGCCTCTTTCTTGGAATGTATAGCTATGTATGGCGACAACATTCTGAACGAAATCCTACCCAAATATAAATGACACATTGAAGAAGGCCCAGCCTAAGATTACGAGCTGCCTGTTGAAGAGCTTCGAAATTGTGTCTAATTTGCTTGTGCCTCAAGCAGGAAGATCGGATTGTATCTCCACTACCACAAAGGAGCTGTTCGAAAAGTTATTAACGCTGGCTGTAGGGGACCTTTCCAGAGAGACTTACATCGGAATATGCAGAAGAAGTTGTCGGAAGCAACGCAAAAGCGATCTAGCCTGGAGAAGTGGCGTCGAGAAGTCTTTTGCATTCAGCACATCCAAAGCGACTATAATGTCCCGCTATCAGCCCTGATGAACGAAGATGGAACTATCAACACATCTCACCATAATATGGAGCTGGTCACAAAAAAGTTCCATACCAACCTTTTCCGTTCCACAAACTCCATCTCGAAGTCCGAAATCCCAGTTTAAAAAACCGTCCTGATTCTACACTCTGAAATTCGAGCTACGGTAGAAAGCATAAAGAGGGCTCAGCTTCAGAACTCGATAGTAGTACCACCGACTGTCTTCGAGCAAGGCGCCTCAAATTGCACATATTTCTGGCAACCCATTTGACGTGTTACTTTCAAAATTAGGAAATTCCAGGCCGTTGGAGGACGCTCAGCACAGTCATCTTGCTGAAAAAGGGTAACTGTAGAGGTCTTCGTAATTATTGTTTGATATATCAATTGAGTGTACTCTACAAGCTGTTCGCGAAGACTTTCCTTTTGCGCATGTCAAAGGATCCTGACAAGTATTCTTTTGCATGCACCACATCCAAATCGTTTCACGGGTCAAAGAAATACGTCGAGACTACCATCCGTTTCTCGTTCTAACCTTTATCGAGTACGAAAGCGTTTGAAAGTGTCGAAAGGACCCTAATCCTATCTCAGCGACCGTCGAACAAAGAGAATTCCCGTCCTCCATAAGAACTATCCGACTGTTATCGGAGCTGCACCATGAAAGTACAGCTTTTTCATTGACGTTTTACCATAAACATAGGTAGAGAGGTTTAACAAGGGGACACCAAATCGCCAAAGCTGTTTAGTGCCGCATCGCAGAGGATAATGAAGTCACTCACTTATAATGAGAAAGGCACACGTATTGATAGAAGATTCCTATAAATCTTCGGAAGACGTCGTCATTTCCTTAAGATGTGCCAACAAAATAGATACGATAATCAATGAGCTCAAAGAAGCAGAGAAAAAAAATCAGACCACGGATAAATCGGAAGAAGACCCAGTTCGTGAAGAACCTTTGATGCAAAGGCGAACAACTCGACCTGGATAGCTCTCTGATTACAGAGACTTCTCGCACGCTTACCTTGGAATTTCAGTAATTACTATACAACGAGATGAAAAAGGAAAAAAAAGAAATAAAAAGAGGAAGAAGGGCGTATTCAGGGCTCTCAAAGAAACCACTGATTAACAAAAGACTCAAAACTACGTTTCCTAGCCTTCTGTTATGCAGCAGAATGTGTTGGCATTTCACACACGCCAAGAATACCGCGCGGTAATCACAGAACGTTTGAACGACGTCTTCTGAAACATAACCTGCACCCACAACATCTCGGGATGCCGAGATACGAAGCTCTGGTTTTCGCAGTCTATCTCAGTTTCATTCAGGACAACACATATGGACAGCGAAACCTAGATGGCGCGGTGACACATTGTGAGGAACA
This sequence comes from Angiostrongylus costaricensis, assembly GCA_900624975.1. Classification (NCBI taxonomy): domain Eukaryota; kingdom Metazoa; phylum Nematoda; class Chromadorea; order Rhabditida; family Metastrongylidae; genus Angiostrongylus; species Angiostrongylus costaricensis. The sequence continues at coordinate 52,394 of UYYA01000308.1, forward strand.
GACTAGAAACGGGCGAAGAGAACTGTTGGATGGACTCCACGAGGACACAGGCGCCCGTGAGAACAACTACCTTACACGATGGGCAAACGTGTTCGCAACCAAAGTTAGCTGTACTTGCAGCTGCAGTCATTCTACAGATCACGGTATGAGACTGCACTTACAACCTGTCTCAAATGAAACTTCCACCATGCACAACGATTGCTAGACAAAGAAACGGATGGAAAATGTGCTGGGGTCCAAGTACCACCAACATAATGCTTTCTAGTGAAACATTCTAATTTACGATTTTTTTCTGAGATGCATGCTTAATCGTTTCCAGGAGAATCATGGGGTAAACTCCACATATTATCACTATTAATAATACAGAAAGGTTGGGCAACGCAGTGATAGTGGTGCCGTTCATCATGAGCACGGTACTGGTTTGATCTCGCTTGGACTTACTAAACCTCCTATATCTCCTGGGTCGGGAAATTACCCAGGATGAGCTCATCAGCTCACTAACTTACAATCCATGTGAGAACGCGGCACCGTTAGAGTGAAAAACTGGCCGACAGAAAGGCCCTCGTTTCGTGCAGAGGATAACGTTTGCCTCAGGAAAAGGTAACCGCGGGTTTGAAGCGCAGCTAACGTTCCCAGTTTTATTGATTTCTCAGCATGCTTATTCCTGTATTTGACATGGTACTCCACCACGGAAAAAGAATAGGCAGTAAATAAAAGTTGAAAACACTTTGATGACGAAGGTCTTCAAGAAGCAGTGGAACCAACACGGAAAACTTCAAAGACCTTCGGAAATGACGGATGTGAGGAAACGAACCGAATGCAAGAACCGGTAGAATTCATACAGCAGATCTGAAGTCGGGTCACGCAAAACATTATAGTAAACAAACGAAATTAATAGCATCAACCTTCACATTTTCATTTAGTAAAAAGAGTTGACACAGTTAAACCACAAATTAGTTACACATGTAAATTTCTACATCATGGAATTTTTGAAACACGGTCGATGGTGCTGCTCTTTCGATAAACGCTTATGGCTTTCCGATACGTGGAGTACTTAGGGAAATGAGCACTTGTGAGCAAGTGGTATAGAAACAAGGATTCCGTTGGATGACATCTAAATTATAGCCATGGTTATAAAACAATTTCGTAGCATCGCCTATTCCATATTCTAGCTTTTGCCAAGTCGAAACGAATACCATCTCATCACAAATCGTGAACTAAGGAAAACGCTACTACATGAGAACTTTAATAACTGCCATCGCAAATGCAGCACGAATACACAACTCTTACATCGAAACCCATAAGAAAAAAGGCTCGACATGGAGACATCATCGTACCAGAAATATACACCAGCACACTGAAGTGGATAATGAAGTCCTCCATTAGAATGACAAATGACATACACATTCATGGAAACCTCCTATCAAATTTCAGCTTTGCCCACAACACTATCTTCTACAGGAGCACTTGTGAAGCACGAAGGATGCTCAAGGAGCACAACGAAGCGACAGAAATGAAGAACTAGGCATGAATTGAAAAAAAGGGCTAATTGATAAAGAACCCATCATGTGAAGGCAAGAAGTCGAAATGGGCTACTTTAAGATTACCGCCACATGTATGTATCCAAGTCATCCAATGAACATTGAGAACGACATGAGTAAGGAACTAAGCAGAATAAGGCAAGTAACATTGGTTGCGTTTCAGCCTTTTAAGGAAAGCAACAACCAGCTACCGGACCCGAAACTTCACTATCACGCCTTTGAATGCGTGAAGAAAAAATGTGGCAAACAGCGACACACATCAATTCGCGTTAAGCAACCTACATTGCGAAAAAACAAACACTACAACTTTGGAATTTGCGTGATAATGCCTTGATAGTAAAAGGGAATAGGCAGTACTCACAGCTGGAAACGATTTATGGGCCTTCGACACTGGAACAGCTTACCGTACTGAAGATGACAATCACAATGGACTACAATCTCGAGGAAAAAAAGAAGACAAGGAGAAGGAAGAATAGAACACAAGCTGATACCTGGTGGGGCAAGGCGGCAGGCGGTTGGTGTGGCGCTCAACGTGCTACTCGGACTTCCAGGAAGATTCCGATCAGCACTGCAGTGCTATTACGAATGCACCACGGTATTTAAGTCCCTCTTCTATCTAACTGCTATTTTTCACTGTGTTGTGTGCCACTGAGAATGAAATCAAAACGGTCTATAGTGGGGCAGAGACGTATGCCACAAGTCCCTAATATGCTCAACTGACGGACATTGTTTCTTCTAACTTATTATTTACCGCCTATTTCTTCTAACGGTAGGGTATATTGCGAAATATAACCTTCAATGATGCTGAGATATTTGCAAAACTCCGGACCGCAGTTGTATGCGGTGGAGGACGAACGCGCGCTATTGTCCTTACCGGGGAGTAGCGCACTTCACCACCACACTATACGGGTCCTTCATTTCGCTTGTCTCTCAGCTAGTTCTATCGATATTTTGCAGGTGATTGCTGATGGCAAATGTGATTATAACTGCAGCCTCAGCTTAATTGGGTCCGTTGCCAATTTGGGCTCCCCAGATCAATCTCGTTGACGGGTGATTGCTGATGGCAAAAGATCGATAGAACTAGCTAAGAGACAGGCGAAACGAACGACCCGCATGGTGTGGTAGTGAACGCGTTACTCCCAGGAAAGGAGAATAGCGCGTTCGTTCCCCAGCGCAGACACCTGCGGTCCGGAGTTTTGCAAATATCTCAACATCATTGAAAATTGTTTCTTCTCGCAAAACAAAGAAATAGTACATGACCCGTCACCACATCTATTGTGCAGATCTCAGCACTTCTTGCATCCGATTCATTTTTCCTCGGATTTATGTTGGTTCGGTTGCTGCCCGAGTATTTCGTCTTCTTTATGAGTGTCGCAGAATGTTGATTGAGCCGGTCCTCCCTATAATCTTTAAGATAGCCGAGTAAGGGCTTTCTCATGACGAAGATTGTTTACATGCCCAGGTGTGCGTGTAGCGCAGCGGTCGAAGGCACCCTGCGGCACGCACGTGGAATCGATCTCCGCGCCCATGACCCACCAAGCCTTCCATCACTCCAGGGTGTGCAAATTGGGACGAGTTGTCTGGGAAGATAAGAGCACTGGCTCGATACATCAGCGGACCACCTCGTGTTATTGTGAAGGCCAGATGTGTATTCGATCACCTCCAACGATGGTTAATGAAGTCGAATGCATGGCGCATCTCTCAGGGATTGATCAACGCTAAGAGCTTTATCCCTTTTTCAAATAAATACTTTCATAAGGAAAGGTCAAGAGAACGGGCAATACCAAGCTAGAACTGCTCATTTATGACACCTTTCCCACAGATGATCCATTCCGCCCAGCTTTTCTCCACTATTATCATAATGTTTGGGTCGGTAGGGCACCTCCATGTTTTTTCTTGTCATCTAGGAAAGTTGCTCAACATTTTTGGTGAGACTTCTCCAACAGAAAGCCAAAATTTGCAGAATAATTCTAGAGCATACAAGCTTTTTCATTTTAAAATATCGACATTTGTTCAATGAACGGCAACTTTATTGGCAACCGCTGACTCAACAGTGACTCTTAAATATAAGTAAAAAAAATCAGTTTCTAATTTTACTATCAAGAGTAATTGTGACAGGTCCCTCATTAACAATTTCCACGTTCATCATTGATGCAAATCGACCATCCTGAAAACAGGGAAGAAATGTGAACTGAGTAAACTTTCGTGCAGTCATTGACATAAAAAAGCTGTTCTAACACTTCACCTGAACATTTTCTGGTAAATAAGAAGACCGAAGTTTATCCATAAAGCGACCGTAGAACACACTGGCATCTTGGGGATTCATTGCATTGTGGAATTCAAGTTTATTGCCATGAAATACAACTAAATTCAGTTTACCTACGTTCTTCATAGCCTTTTCTTAATGGAAACATTCCGTTCTCTCTTTCACGATGCAATTTCTTAATGGATTTTGCTGACAAAACACGTTTAGAACTCTTTCTTATCACAAAAGGATAAAAGGATAAAGCTTTCGACGTTAATCTATCCTTGAGGGAGACGCCATGCACTCGACTACATTAAGCATCCTTGGAGGTAACTGAATGCACATCTAGCCTTTACAATGACTCTCGGTGGCCTTCCGATCTATCCAGCCAGTGCTGCTATACTCCCAGACAAATCTGGTACCAATTTGCGGACCACGGAGAGATGGAAAGCTTGGTGGGGGTTGGGCGTGGGTATCGTTCCCAAAGCATTGCACGGCGCCTCCAACTACTGTGCTACACACCCATTTTCATCACAACGTGTTACTAAAAGAATAACAGCGATACCCACTTCCATCTTAATCGGATATTTTCACGAATGTACTTCCGAATAGCCTAAATGAACTCTAATATTGTCAAAAGTTTTCAAAACACTAAAGCAAAATCAATTTGTAGTAACTAGTCCTGTTCGAGCGGACGTTCCCACCTGAACTGACAATGTACCTCTTTAAAGAACACAGTATTAACTCAGTTATTAACCAAACGTTATTACTGTTCACTGTTATCCAGCATATCCATAAGAGCTTTCCAAATACTACATCTAGGATTACTCAAGATGTTAAGTATAAGCAAAATCATTTGTGCTTATGAAGGTCTCCATGACAAATCCGATAGTTCTTAACAAAAAAAAAAACCAAATGGACTAGAACTTGGTCACTATGTCTCACACGTTAAACCATTTCTATTGCATGTTCCATTTCTTAGAAATGTGTTTAATCTCTTCCGTTATTCTTGAAAGAAATATCGAAACTGGAACGTGAAGGAGAGTCTTTCTGTCTGTTCCTTCACACCCAGATACTTACATATTGAAGGAAATATATATGAACACATACTTTCAAATATCCATATAGGGTGAATTGACTGACGCATAGCACTTCCAATCCTTCATCTTTCACAGATCTCTCCCAACGTTTGTTTTCCGAATCGAACAGCCTCACATTTAAAATCTTCCGAACAATGTACTCGATGTCATCGTCAGTGTCATCCCTTGAAATTCCTACCAGTACGCACACACCACGTCCAATTGATCCCACCTGGAAACAACGAACACGGTTCGGTCACAGTCGGATACAGGTGACATTAGTGAACGGAAAACCATTCTCTTTTACCACAGTGACTTGAGTACTAAGTAGTTTTGAGCAATGCATAGTCCCTGATACGTCAAATATATAGAGACATTCCTCCCAACAGTTCACCGCCTCATCGTGGCTGGGAGATTTTCCTGGGTGTCGGACTGCGATGTACAGCGGAGGATTCATCCCGTCAGCAGGGTGTTCCATGCTGAGAAGGAGTCCCACGTTTCCATCAGCAAGCCTAGCTAAGAGTAAACCAGTACCAGGATCCACCACCGTCCTGGTGTCAAAGTTGCATGATGGCAAATCTCCCTCTGATCCACAAAGGCTGCGACTGCCTGTCGTGGTGACGACCTGGGCCAGACTTTGGCCAGGCTGTCCTCGGGATTCCAGGGAACCACAGTGACTTAGTCAGAAAATCTCCGAAAAATGGTGATTATGCTGGGGCCCCCACAACTAGTGAGGACGGGCCGTTCAAGTATCAAGTATCAAGTAATACACTGCCAGTAAGAAAGTGTAGGTAGTAAATGAAAATAAAAGATTTGTATTAATCAGCCACGATGCGTTCCAGTGTCAGAAACTACTTTACGGCGTCTTTATAAAGCGAAAATGGCATATATGACAATATAAATTCCTCCGAAAGGTTCGATGAGCTCTAATATGCGACGTGGACCGTTCCCACAGTGGAACTAGCTGAGCTAGCAATGGGTGACATCTCGCCAAACAGAGTAAAAATCGACGGACTCACACTAAGACTGCAATTAATTTTTCCGGATAGTGTGGAACCCCACTGAGAAGCCCTGTCATCCATAGCAGATGTTAAGGAATTTCATCTGTCCTGGGCTGAATCAATGACCGACTCCACTATAGCGGCTTGACAACTTGCTGAATTTCAACTTAGAAAACAAAGCAAAGAAGTAGGACTGGAACTTACCACCTCTTCTCCGACTTTCACAGAAGCCCTAGCCACTCTCTGGATAATCGCACGCATATCAAGAAATCTCCACCATATTGCGTTTCCAAGAAACAACTACGTGCTCTTCCGCAGTTCATTTAAACCAAACGACGGATCAACGGACGACAAGAACAGCCTAAATTTGGAGTCTACCTAAGGTGCATCGTTGGATGAAAACATGTGGCAAATTCCATTTCGCATCTTGTCATCGTTTACTTTTATCCTTTTCTTCATATTTTTCCACTTATTGGCAAAGAATTAACTTCATGGACGTTCTATGTAAACTCTCAACTAGCTCTGATGATGCAGTAGATAGAAGTAACCATAGCCAACTCAACCAACCAACCATAGCCATTTGCAAGCTAAATTTGTCCAGGAAACCGAGACTGTATGGATGTCCTTGATTACATAACACCATTTGCAAGCTAAATTTATTTAGGACTGTAGGGATATTTTGTATTACTTCACATATCTGACATATTTAATTTCCTATCTTCAAGTTTTTGGAAATTGCACGTCTTTAGTTTCATTGGGAAGCTGCATGTGTGAAGTATAGACAAACTAATATTCTTTTCATTATGATATTAGAGACATCTGGCTGCTCCAGGAAGTAATTTCATATGGGATCAGGAAAACAAGATGAGCAACCTTCGGATCTTCTTCTCAAATGCCTCAACAGTGGTCGTGTGGATGTTCTATGTTCTCTTCTCTCACAAATGAGTTAGTTGATGAACGCGAAAAATCCAGCTTTACATCAGAGTCATAGAGATATTGCTCAGTCTTCTTCCAGAAAACAAGCCGGATTACCATGATAACGTTGATGTACTGTGTTGTGATGAAGGCACCTTACTTCATCGTGCTGTCGGACTAGGTTAGTTTGTTTTTGGATGTAAATTTATGTACACATTTAGCTGGTATATATAAATGGTTCCTGTCAAAGGTTTGCCGCCCCATCGTGGCTGGCAGGTGTTCCTTGTTCGCGGGCTGCGATGTACAGCGAGAGTGGGGATTCATCCCCCAGCGGGGTCTCCCACGCTGAGGAGACCGGCGTTTCCCATCAGGAAGCCCCAGCTAAGCGTAAACGAATACCAGGATCCACTACCGTCCTGGTATCAAACTAGTCGCATGGTGCCAAATTTCCCTCTGATCCACACGATCCACAAGGGCGGCGATTGCCTGTGGTGGTGACTACTTGGGGCAGACTTTGGCCTGGCTTACCTCAAGACTCCAGTGAACTCCAATGGCTAAGCTAGCAAAGCTAGGGAAGAATGGAAGTTATGCTAGGATCCTCACAATCAGTGAACACGAGCCAAGTGTCGAAGTAAGGAAGTACGTAGATGGTTGAGCGATTGTTATTGCTTCATATGTGGTTTTCCACTTCATCTTACTAAATAGTGATGTCGACACCATATTCATAGAAATAAGTATATTTTCGTGTACGCCTTAAATTTATTACTATCGATTTGAAATTCAATACTCGCTGTGTCCTAGATTCTACTGACTTTGTGAGTGCCCTTCTTTCAAACGGAGCAAATCCATGCGTCCAAAATGAGTCTGGAAAAACTGCTTACCAAATGTGCAAATCTGATACCGTTCGCAATGCTTTTGTTCAGGAGGCTCTTCGGGCTATTACGTCATCAAAGTGAGTTTTTATACGTCATACGTTCCAAAGTGAAGGTATAAGCTGGTTTTCTTAAAGCACCGTTAAGGTTTATCTGCACATTAACCGTAGTTTTTCTCTCGGTTTCTTTCTTCTTCCAACTTTGAGTCTGGTGTAGCTACGGGCACGTTATTTGGTTGTGGTTCCTGGAACTTTTGTCATCACTTGTAGTTTTGCAAAGTTGTCTTCTAAACGTCCTTATCACTTATCACTTACTTGTCTTATCACTACCTTGTAATACCTTGTCAGGTTTTGCAAATAACGGCTGCATTACGCTTCATTTGTTGCACGTTTAAGAACCCAATAATAACTCACTGCTATCACACTAACCTTTTGTAGAACCTTCGATCCCGCTTGGAGAAGACCGTTTTTGACTTGTTGGGACGGCATTTCCCATGGATAGTATGCAATTTCCTTGTTGTTAGTTGGACCAGATGCCATCATAAGCTAAACAAAGCTTTCATTGATGATTTATCCGCTTTTATTTTACGAATTTTGCAACGTTGTCCTCATTGTACTAGTTCCCAGGATCAACTATCTGTTAACCTCGGCATTGGATTATAAGTGCGTCGTTTTCCTTTTCAACTGTTGCGAGGTTGTTAAACGGCATACGTTTGTCTCCATACAAAAAACATGCAACACAACAGTAGCTGACGTTTCGGCAGTATCGCCTTCTTTAGAGCCGCCTTTAGCGTGCCTTCCACTGAGAAAGGAAGACGACTCAGAAGGCGATACTGCCGAAATGTCAGCTACTGTTGTGTTGTAGGTGTTTTTTGTACGAAAGTAAACGTGTGCTGCATAACAACTCCGCGATTACTGAACTAGAAGACGACGCATTGTCCTCATTCCTAGGTTTAAGTATTTTACAAGAATGTTTCCATGGTACCTGAACATGTAGAGGAATCTTGCACCTTCTTTCATAGAGGCTTGGTGAAAGACGCTTCGCGTTATCCAAGTGTTTCTTTTCGTCTAGAATTTGGCATTTTTACATTATTTATATAGAAGTCTACAAAGCCAAAGAAGAAAACTTTTACCTTTTTCGCAATGAGGTTCTTTTCTTTCCTTCCTTTCCTCTTCTAACATCATCTGTCGCAAATTAGACCTCAATCCAGCAAACGAATTCCAAGATTAAATTGGTTTGGAAGGTCTGGTCGGCCCACTTCTTGGTGCCTACAGCTGATAAATGTCACTACACGTACGAGTGTGGTGTATTTGTCTTTGTGCTGATACGATTTGCCGATATCGTTAAGAAATGTGTAGTGCTTTTTCGAAATACTCAATATTACTTATCACGTCATATCACTGCCAGAGCGTGTGTGGTGCAGTCGTTGGAGACGCCGTATCATGCACATGGGATCGATCTCAGCGCCCCAGACTCACCAAGCGCTTTATTTCTCTGGGATAGGCAAATTGGTACTAGATTTGTCTGGAGGATAGCAGCACTGGTTCGATAGGCCACCGCGAGTCACCGTGAAGGCTGGATATGCATTCATTCACCTCCAGCGATGCTTAACGAAATCGAATGCATGGCACAACTCTCAAGAATTGATCAAAGCTGAGAGCTTTATCCTTTTTTTATCATTGGCAAATTACCTAGTTTTGAAGTGGAATAATTTCATAGTTTAGTAGAAGCTTTCACTGTAGAACGGAAACGAGACGATTTTAGCAATGGTCGTCTTTGCCAGCTTATTTCATCAGGCGTGTCAGTGGATTCCGTCGATTCACAGCAGTCACGTAACACCTTACTGAATTGGGCTGCCGATTTCTCAACTGCAGATATTGTCAGGTTTGAAGTTGCATCTCTTTCCGTGCTAAAATGTTCAGTTAACCAAATATTGTTGTAGTTGATAATACCATCAGTTGAGTAAAACATTTTGTAGGACTCTCTGTGAAGGAGGGGCAAATGTTAACTTTCCCAATGCAAAGGGCGAAACTCCGCTCGTAACGGCGGTTCGTCGTGGCAACGAACAATCAGTACGACAACTTCTCGCCTCAGGCGCAGACCCTGCAATGAAGACAAACAAGGTTTTCAGTCGTTTTTCAGATGGAATCACTTTCGTTCGAGAAGCTTTGTTTTCCTACACTTTCTTATTAACATCATTGTGTTATGTTTGTAATGAATAACGTTAGTAAAATCTTCAATGAAAATAGGAAGCACAGGCAAACCTATTGGTAGTGAAGCTTCTGCATGTTGTTTTATTATTTCGGAAAGCGCTATTTGCGGAGATTATAGCTTCCCCATTTTATTTTCTTTTTAATAATGAGGATTATTTCACTTCGCTGTGAGAGTTTTTAGGTAAACTAGATACTTAATTTAGGGAGACGATGCGTTCTCTATTGCCACTGAAAAGGGTGGAGCACTTCTTCCACTACTCAGCATGGACAAGTGAGTGAATTTACCAACAAGTATCCTAGTGTATGAGTCAAGGTCATAATGTGTCGTAGTCTTGGACAGCTACATTTCACTGAGGCTCTTGACAAATGTCTTAGTAGTTTTTTGGTTCATGTTTGTATTTCGCAATGTATAAACGAAATGAGAGCAAGTGCAATAGTTAGTGTTTTAAGTATGTGCATTTAAATTGTGGTCTTCACTGGGAGTTTTGAGCAACTTTGTTTTAACGCGGAGTTGTAGTCGCCTGAGTACTTTCTACAATAATTTACTAAACAACTATAAGCCAAAGAAATGTCTAAGATTCTTTGCGACTGCTTTTGCGACTTACACACAACGGTCCAGTTCCATTGCTACAATGCACAGGTTTGAATCAGTATATTTGACCAAATACTAGAATTCATATGTTTGAATAAATTGTTAGAAGCTGAAGATCTTTCCCTACGACATACGATTTGTCCCATCGTGGAAAGGTGACATTCAGATTTCCTTCAGCCCATGACATAAATTTCTTCCACTTTGTTGCTCCAGGGCTCGTAATTAAAGCACGGGAACAAATTAATAGTTTTAATTCTATCGAAACCACGACTGGGAGGTGTTCTTGGGTGCCGAGTTGCGATGTACAGTGCTGGGATTCATTCCCCCAGTAGGGTCTCCAAAACTGGGAAGGAGACCGGCGTCTCCATCAGGAAGGCCAAGCTGAGCGTAAACCATTGCAGGGATCCACCACCATCCTATATCAAACTAGTCGCTTGGTGGCAAATCTCCCTAGGATCCACAAAGGCGGCGGTTGCTTGTGGTTGTGACGACCAAGAACAGATGGCCAGGCTGTTCTCGGAGCTCCAGGGAACCACAGTGACTAAACCAGCAAAACTCCGAAGAAATGGAAACTGTCCAGTGGCCCGCACAATTAGTGAAGACGGGTCATCCAACAATCCATATAATTTTTCCCAACATTGTTGTTCGCCAAAATTTAGCTCCTGTTTGCATTTGCTGCTCTTGCGTTTGGAATTCTAAAAGCTTGAATTTTACCATTTTCTGAAAGCTTAATTCTGAAAACATTTGGATTTAAAAGGACACTATAAAGACTGTGTACGTGACCAGTGTGATGGAAAAAAGTGTATTCCATAAACCTATATATTTCTGGACTCTTCAGATATTGTGATGACTGAAAAGTTTTATTAGTGTATCGGAAATCGGCATGCTACGTAGCGTTTATAGCAGTTTTTCTAAATTAATGTTTAGTCTACGTTTGGTTAGCAACTCTTAACTAGAGAATTCTCTGAATTTGTATCTTCATATTCATTAATGTAGACTTGCCCGAGCTGTGCGACGAACTCAGTCAGCGGAGTCGGTGGAATATGACCGGGCGTCTATTACTTCTTGCGAAATCGTTTCAACCCAACTTTTCAGCGATCGGTATGCTGTTGATACTATTTCGTCTTCTTCCTAACATATCAGTTGATAAAATGTTTTGTGCGACTTTTTTCTTTGTAGTGTTAGCAATCGTTACCTTTAGTACAGAGAGGTATACGGATGGCAAACCAGAAGTGTGGTCGGATTTGCTTTGGCCACAGCCGAAGCTAATTAGGATTGACAGTACTAGTAAAGGGTTCTCCTTTCCTAAGGATAACAGGTTCGTTTACGTAAATGGATGGATATACGGATATCTGTATATGCATATACATATACACTGCATTTGTTTATATACACGCGCATATATATGTATAAACGCAATTGTATATATATATATATATATATATATATATATTTCATTTCGCCCCATTGGAACGCTGTGGTGTCCATAATTGTTTAAACTGAACGACTGTATGGGAGCTATAGTGTGCATATTTAATTCGTGGATTCCAGAGCTCTTTCCCTACCGTAATGTTTATATTAAATAGGTATCGAAAGTCGACGGGAGAGGCCAGAAAGACGATTCTCTACAATGGACATTTAATTTACAAAGACTTTTTTCATAGTTTGACAAAGGGTTTATTTATTCGCATATAATGCTGAGATATTTGGAAAAGTCCGGACCGCAGGTGTATGCGGTGGGGAACGAACACGCGCTGTTGTCCTTACCAGGGAGCAGCGCACTTCACCACCACACTATCCGGGTCCTTCATCTTGCCTGTCTCTCGGCTAGTTCTATCGATGTTTTGCCATCAGCAATCACCCGTCAACGGGATTGATCTGGGGAGCCCAAATCGGCATTGAACCTAGTTAAGCTGAGGCTTAGTTATAATCACAATCTTAACCCTTTTATTTACTGCCTTTTTCTTTATTGCGATAGAACTAGCTGAGAGACAGGCAAGACGAAGGACCCGGATAGTGTGGTGGTGAAGTGCACTGCTCCCTGATATGGACAACAGCGCGTGTTCGTTCCCCACCGCATACACCTGCGGTCCGGAGTTCTGCAAATATCTCAGCATTATATACGAGTTATATTTCGCAGCATACCCTACCATTGGAAAGAAAAAGGCAGTAAATAAAAGGGTTTATTTATTGTTGCTTCATTTTAGTCGCTATGGTCATTGTATACAATGTATGTGTGCTTATGGAAATACCGGGCTAGGCTCCATATGAACTGAAAAACAGTTCCAGTTGCCATCGGGAAAGCATTTGCAAAATGAACCATAGTAACAGTAAATTCTATCGTACATATCACCCACACTCATAGAACGATAGAGCGAAGTCTCTTCTATCCTATCCATTTGCCAAACCCCGCAAATGTTCTACTTATTTAGAAAAGATTATTTATCGTTAAGAACCATAAAGTCTGCTGCCCGCGAAAAATTGCTCTCATTCGATTGGACTAGCCTCAAAGTCGGCGCCGGGGTCGATTGCGATATGTATATATATATATATATATATATATATATATATATACATATATACATATATATATAGAAAATATACGTATGCATACATACGTGTGTATATCTTTGTTGATATGAATGTATTATGTGTACATACGTGTACATGTATAGCTTTAAACCATCAGGCGATTGCATCATGAATATTTTTGCAGGCTTAAGATTTACTTTTGCAATGCTTCCAAAGGATGTCCTCTTCGAATGATGCAGGCTATTCAAATTAGTGCCCCATTTCTGTCTAGTGTTAATCTCGATTTGGACTACCGCGGGCATAAGGTTTTGTGGAACTTTTTATGGTTTTGTAGCTAGCGTAGATCTAAGTAATTGTAGGTTATGGCTGTTGTTTGTTATATAGTTTTTTGTTATGGCTGTTTTATTCAGACTGCGGATCATGGTAATTCTTCTTTGGATGGAAAAATAACGTGTGGTATTTTTGCTGATGGTCGGCCATCAGGTGCATATGTGCTGACTATAGACTGTCGTGGTATAGAAATCATCGCGAGCGATTATTGTGGTGTTCGTTATGCATTTGCCACTCTTGTGCAGATTATACGGCTTCGGAAGTAAGGTTTTATGGCTCATAATTCCTGTTTGATTGTGATTGTTATTATTATTGTTATTTATTTTTCGTATAGTTGTAGCCGTTTACTAAACGATCGGCAGATATCACAATGTTAACATTTTATTTTCTGCCTACTTCAGTTATTCGCGGCAGGGTGTGATGTGAGTTAAAACCACAACGATCCCCAGATCACTTTTGAAATGCGATATTTATTCAAGAACATTTTCTGTTCCTCTCTCACAATTTCCTTTTAGTGCTAAATGTTAGAGGCTTCTTTCTCAAACGTTAGCAGCTGCTGTAACATGGGTATGATGGAAAAGAGCTTAGCCCAACGTATCGGGAAAATTCGGTAACACATTGCACCAAATTTTGCATTCTATGTGTTTGCTCATACGGTCTGTTGTACACTGAGAAAAAGGAACAGAAACGCTGAATCCCACCGCGTCTGTGTGTTTTTGCTGTATAGCTCTTTTTCTCTTTCTTAACTCCTTTTTGTTTCTTTTTCTTCTTCGTATTCTGCACATCCTCTATGTACTTATATCTTTCCAAATATCTTTGGAATGTCTCCATTCCTTGCATGTTGAAAAATCTAGTCCTTCATCCGGCCACGGTACCGCTGTCATTTCGTGGTAGGTTTTTTAGAATTTTTGAGTATATCTACTAAGATAGTTGCACTGCTTACTTTTACGAATAGTGCTGACCCAAAACGTTTTCCATTCGTTTCTTTGTTTCGCTACCGTCATTATGGTAGTACGCGCGGGGTATGGTGCAATGCCGTGTGTGAGTGTCAATGGCGTGATCTGTAAAACGTTTGCACTTATGAATACGACTGTTTAATTTTTAGGAACAAGTTTGCACACTGTGTAGGTGGTCATCCCAGAGGACGCTTGCATTCTCGTGTAGTTCATTCTGCAGTCGTGTTCTTCCATTTGTTCCATTCGTTTATTTTCACTGGACGTCCGTGGTACATGCACAAAATGGCCGTTACAATAAAAGAACCGTTCAATTTGATTTGTTCTCCTTAGCAGGATCGGCTGTTCAAGAACTGGATCTTCGCCCTATTTATTTGCAGTCCAGTACTTTTTCTCACTTTTCCGAGCAAGTTGAGTATTTTCTCTGGTTTACTGGTACGTCACGGAAATGTGACAGTGTCGCTAGCGAAACGAAAATTTAACAGGAATCATCTATCAATACGTATGCCCTTCTCAATCAAATGAATCAGTTGTTCACAGCAGCACGGCAGTAGTAGCGGTATGCTTCCAGTTTTCGAACTGCTGCGATTAATGTAGGGTCGACGGAGAAGCTGTGTTCTTGTAGTGAAATTACAGTAGTAGTTTGTAGGAATTCTTTCTATTAGTTTGATCGGAAATTAATGCAGGAATTCAAACTGTGCCTTTAAAATGACATTTTGGCTCAGAATAAACTTTAGTGCAGATAAAACCATTAAGCTCTAAACACTTTTCCAACGAGAAATCATTTATTCTGATTGCATAAAATCCTAAAGTTCTGGAGGCAATTAAGTCATCGAAAGCAGGTTGGACTTCGGTCTGATTTTTTCGGAACAGTTCGCACAAGTAGCTATCGATATACTTGAAGAAGCGGTAGTCGGTTGGTAATAGTGGAGATTAGGAAGAGTTTCGTAGTAGCTCATCTCGTTCAAGGTTTTCCTTTTTTTGGTTCAAATTTGGACGCTATTCTCCCCCGAGCGATGGCAATATCGACATTACACTTGGCAAGGAGGAAACCGTTGGAGTATATAGGTAAAAGGTCAGCTTAATAATGTTTCATGATAACGAAGATATGCCTAGTGAGCGAGCAGAGTTGATATTGCTCAATTATGTCCTCGGGTCAGTCAATTGTTCAAAGATGATCAGTTGACGACACCACTTGAAGCAGAGTTTTCCGGCGTTTCCATCAGGAAGCCTAGCTAAGAGTAACCCAATACGGGATCCAGCACCGTCTTGGTATCAGCATGGTGGCAAATCTCCCTCCGAGCCACAAGGGCTGCGCCTGACTGTGTTGTCGACATGGGGCAAGCATTGGTCAGGCTGACCTCGGGACTCCAGGGAGACACAGCTGTTACACTAGCAAATCTGGGAAAAAAAGTGGCGATTATGCTGGGGTCAGCACAACCAGTGAGGACCGGCCATTCAAGTGAAGTAAAAAGTAGTGCTGGGCTCCACACCTTGGGGAACCTTTTAAGGGGTAAATCTTGCTGTAGATCGCGGTCGTTGTTTACTAACTATCTATTTATTGTGTTGCTTGAAAACTAATGTCTAGTTCTTTTTTCTTGAATATGTCTTAGCAATAGTTTTTATTTCACATGCGGTGCTACCATTCATCATTGCAAAGCTCATCTATAATTGAATTATAATATAAATTGTTTTTTTCTACAGATTTTAAGTATTAGAATTTCAATTTCATACGACAAATCTACTTTTACTATTTCAAACTTGGGTTTAGACAACGCGGGCGGCTCGAAGCATTAGTAAGATGCGGGATCAGGAGAATGTTAAGGAGCGCACATTGTAGCGTTGATTTGAAAATTTCGTGGTAATGAATTGAACCTTGAAGATGAACAACGTCGCGGATGTCTTCCTGCTATTGACGACGATGTATTGAAGGCTTATTAGAAGCAAATACATGCAGATTCTTCAAAAAGTTGTGGAAGAACTCTTTGTAACCATCTCAACTGCTTCGGAGCGTCAAAAGAAAGTTTAATAATGAAAGAAGCACGACAAATGGTTGCCGTAGGAATTGTATGATGATCAATAGAATCTCTTTTTTTAAATATCATCTACGCTCATTCTGGCTAACCAGAACGATCCGTTTCTCAACTGTATTGTGAAGTACGACAAGAAATGCATCCTCTACGATGGCCAGTTACGATCGGCTCAGTGGTTGGACATCGACGAACCTCAGCACTTTCCAAAGTGGAAATTGCATCGAAGAAGGTAACATCTACCGCTTAGTGGTATACTGTCATTTAATCCATCACAGCTTTCTGAATCTGGGTGATATGAATACGACATAGATGTCCCGCAAATTGATAAGGTACACCCGAAACTTCAATTTCTGGGCTTTCCATCGGTGTGCATTGAGGTGATAATCCTCGACGAGAATGAACGGTTGTACATTGTGCTACCGATGCTATAAAGTTGAGCGAACTGTATTACGAAATTTTGCCTCAGCAGGTATCCTAACCGGGCATCTTGCCTATCGACTACCAATCAAGGCGAGGCCGGAACTGCCTTCAATGGCTTCATCGCCTTCAAAAGTTCTCTACTTTGATTAACGAAGTTTGTTTCGAGCTGAAATGTGCTACTTTAAACGCACAATTTAAGATCGGACGTTAATTTCCAGTGAATTGTGTATTATAAATGTAAATCTTTTTTTTTAGATTCTTCGTACCTATATTTGCAGGTTTGCATCACGTCATACTCTTGGTGATGTTTCATCTAATGTGTACGAAAATACTATCAGGTCCAACGGACGAGTACCTTCAGTTGATCAAACTAGTATTAATGGGTATTCACTCGTTGATATAAGCAGTTCAGTTTCAGAATTGCCCGGATTGACAGGAGGTACTTGTCTTGCTGCTTCTTCTAGTTATTTTTTTCAGCCATTCCATTTTATGTTTAACTTTTTGTTTACTGCTCATCGTTTTTTCATGGCAGGGTGCGTTGTGTCATGCAACAGCAAGGATGTTGAGATATGAGCAAAACTCAGAACCTCAGGTGGGCTTTGACCCAGCAGCTGTTACCCTCTCTGGGTGCTCACGTGCTATCCACCACATCTACCGAGGCTCTTGTTGTGCTTTTCTGTCAGTCAGTTTCCTACTGTAGCGGTGATATCAGCAAACCTTGCCTGAGGTTCCGAGTTTTGCTCATATGTCATCGCCTATGTGGTTTTATCTCATTTTATTTAGACGGTACTATCCCTTGTATCACCGTGCGTGACTGTCCGGACCGTCCATTCCGCGCAGTTTTCCAAGATTTTTCGGGTTGTCGAATCCTTAATACGGAAACGGTGCGTTATTTACCTACCTTCTTTTCTCCATATTTTAGCAGCCATCTTCCATTTTTTACACCTTCTTCGAAATTAACTGCAGTGTTGTTTCAGCTGCTACAGCTTGCTACACGTCTTTCTTATTGCAAAGCCAATTTTCTGTTTGTGAATTTTGAAGTACGTACCACCGATCGGTACCAACTGCCGTATACAAATCGTGATCTCTTCCACATGATGCAAGTCTGTGAAGAGCTTTTTATTACGGTATGTCTCCACACGGTTCAAGCGATCTTGTTTAGCTCTTACTTTTTATTTTACTCCTTTTGCTTTTTACTTTTTCTACTTTTCTTTTAATGTTCCGGGTTACAATCTTCCTCCATTCTTTAAAAAAAACTTGACTGTTCGAATAAACTGCAATCTTTGTTTTTGTACATTATGAGCACAGAATCATCTTATTACGATTTATTATTTTTAAGGTTATGAAACATTTCCGATGAAATAGATTACTGCAGTCATTGTTGGGTCAGTTAGACACTTCGTTTGTAGCTCGTACCATCGTTGGACACGCAGTCGAATTACATTGAACCAAACACTGCTCGTGATATTATTGAACAGTTCTTGGACGATTTTCCTCTCAGTAAAACCGCACACTTCGGAGCTAATTTATCCAGCATTCTTATTGCTAACAGAAATGGTGAGTGAAAAGTTTGTTGACGAAGCAGTGCTCTATGGCATTTCCCTTGTACGCAGTATCTCTCTTTAAGTACTTGCGGCGGTGCAGCGTCGAGTACCAAGGATCTTTCTGTCATCACATGTTGATGAGAAGAACGCGTTTTTGGTATATGGTTACATATGTCTTGCAGATTTTATTTCTGTTGTTTGTTTATTTCTTATCGTTACTAATTCAGTTGTCTTCGGTGCCTTCTTATGTCACGTTATGTATTGAAGGATGTTTTCCGTTTGAAGTTGATAGATTGTTGTCGCCAAGAGTTTCTATCGTATTGAAGTTTTCGACGGGTAGGTGTGACATAATTTCGTCTCTATGTTATCAAAAATATTCAGACTATTTTAGAGAAGCTGACATTTGCTACTGTTTTACAGGAGATGATGGATATTTATGTGCTGCTCCGGATTCCACTGCAAAAAAGGCGTTGCTGGCTTCAAGACTTAGCGAGAAATGTAACGTGTTAGGTGAGATCGGTATTAGTTCTATCGTACTTTTCTCAATTCTCGAGTATTTCTAGATTTATCCATCACGAAGCACAATGCCGATTTCTAGGTGAAAGAAACTATGCGAATTAATTTATTACATTAAAAACTGCAGAACTAAAAAACTGAAAACTATATATGTATACATATATATATATTCATATTCCAATGCCGAGGTTAATAGAAAGTCGATCCTGGGAACTGTCATAAGATGTACCATCAATTAACAGACAGAAAACTAGGAGAAATATTAATTATTTAAGTGAACTGTAAAAAGCTGAAAAAGTTTTCGGCGTTGATCAATCTCTGAGGAAAGCGCTATGCATTCGACTTAATTAAGCATTATTGGAGGCGGTTGAATGCATATCTGGTTTTTACAATGACTCGCGGTGGCCTACTGATTTATCAAACCAGTGGTGCCATCTTCTCAGACAAGTCGGGTACGAATTTGTTGACCTTAGAGGGATGGAGAGCATGGTGAGCCAAGGGTGCGAGGATCGATCCTATATGTGTATGGCAGGGTGCCTCCGACCATTGCGCCAAATGTGCCCTCGTTTTTCTCTCATAGCTTTATTAATTTCCAGCAACTCTCATGGGCACTGCGTGGTGCAATATGATTGTCTTATCTTATTTATGTGGAGTTTAGCTGCGTACGAACTGAAATTGTTAATCTGACTTTTTTTTCCTGTTTTGGACTTGCCTATTTTACAGGGACGATGGTATGCGATCTCTCAACTGGTTGTGAAGCAATGCCACATTCATTGTCTTATATGTCGTTGTTGTCAACATTGGGCGTTGCATGGAATGGAACGTGTGACATGAAAAAATTTTCATTTTTACAACCCGCTATTGCGGCCCATCATATTCTTATGGACGGGTCAGCAATCGGACGTCATTATGGGCAAGTATGTGGAATTGTTCGAGGAAAAGTACTATGCAGTGGCAATTTTCAGTGACATGGCTGCTTTATTCGAACAAGCAGCTACGCTAGGTCGTGTGGAGCATGAACTCACTAAGGTTGCTTGCGGAACCTGGCGTCCTATATTTCCAAATTCGCCGACCTCTGAAGGAGGAGAAGCGCAAGTACGTCGATACTAGGATCTTTTTCTTAATTTTGTACAATTTAAACCTTTATTCACGTGTGCTATGGCAACATATTTCAGATTAGTGGTTTCGGACAAAATAAGAAGGGATCAATTTCAGTTTTTGTTGAGATGATTCTCAACCCTGAAGCTCTCAATCTCGAACGTCTTACACCCGTTATTTTCAAGGTCTTTGTTGGTTTTCTTCACATAGTAATTACTTCGAAGGGTGCAGTTAAATGGCCGTTTTCATTTAGAAAGCTAGAATCGAATTACGTCGCAGTTTAATGGCTCTTGACGCCGCTAGAAAAACTCTTCCGTACAATTTTGAACTAGCTTTAGTGCTCGCAGAGATTAAATTGGTCACAGAGTTAATGGTTTTAACCAGCAGGTATGATCATTTTTTTTTCTAGAGTTGATGTAAACCTTAATACTTTTCGCTCCATTTGGACTAATGTGGTGCGTTATTTAGGTTAGGGCAGGCTTTATGTATACATGGAATGAAATCCATCCAAGCAAAAGGCCGTGAGGAAGGGCTTCATTATTCACCTGGACGTGTAGGTGTTGCTCATCTGCCCCTAACTATGCGAACTGACTTCGCAAATAGGTTGGTTTGTATATATATTTCCAATGATTATATATATATATATATATA
>UYYA01000309.1:0-72917 GCA_900624975.1 Angiostrongylus costaricensis
ATCTCAGCATTTCATACGAGTTATATTTCGCAACATAACCTGCCATTAAGAAGAAAAAGGCAGTAAATAAAAGAGTTAAGGCTATGAATACTATTTAACAATGACTAGGGAACGGGAACTTTATAGTTTAGGTCTTCTGAAACAAGCGCTTTCGGAATTTTTTCTCTTAAACTTCAAGACAGATCCTTAGGGTAATAAATATTTATATTCATGAACCCTATAGCACAGAAATCCAAAAATACTAAAAGATTTTACAATGTTTAACGTTTTGTTTTCTGCCTTCTATAATTTTCATGGCAGGTTACTAAGCGAAATACAACCACAACGTTGCTGAGACATTTGCAAAACTCTGGACCGCAGGTGTCTATGGTGGGGAACGAACGCACTACTATCCTTTACGGGGAGTAGCGCCTTCACCACCACACCATGCGGGTCCTTCGTTTCGCCTGTCTCTCAGCTATTTCTATCGATATTTTTGCCACAGCAAAAAGGGTGACCCGCATGGTGTGGTGGTGAACGCGTTACTCCCCGGAAAGGATAATAGCGCGTTCGTTCCCCACCATAGACACCTGCGGTCCAGAGTTTTGCAAATATCTCAGCAACGTTGTGGTTGTAAAAGATTTTAATCCTACTTTACTTCGCTAACTTCAAGTGTTTGCGTAAACCGTCTTCCTATTTGAAAAAATTACTCAAAAGAAAAACTAAACAAGTAGAATCTAACATCTTCGCGACAGTGCCCACTGACGCCAATGTGCACGTGGGTGGGATCGGTGGTCGGTACATATTGACTTCAATCCGTCTCGCCAGTGACTGAAAATTAGGTGTCCTTCCATGCCCCGGCCATCCAAAATTTGGTATCGTTGCAAATGTGTTGAATTGTTTCGTGTCATTTACATCTTACGCGAGATGTAGAAACAGAATCTTGCACTAATCTATAGCACAACGAGTATTCTAAGCACTGGTGAGCAAGAGGCAAAAGTCACCCACTATTGTCCTTACCTGAGACTTGGGTGGCCCTGGTTCTGGTGGTAACATAATTTAGATTTGCATCTCTCTTGCTCACGTGTTCTATTGTGGTGACCTGCTAGTAACGTGGTGACGTTAGCGAAGTCCATTCCAAAATCCTAAAATTGCTCCCATCTGCGAATTCAGATTGTTGATGTTAGCCATGAACAAGTCCACCCATTATTGTTTGGTTGGTCATTGAGGAGGACGCTTGTATTATGTTGAAGTACAGCCGCTGCTTTTTTCGTCCATATTTAATCTGCTCTTCTATATGACTGTCCCATCTGTGTTTTGCTACAGATGTACATTCTCTTTGATACCAAAGATAGGATGTTAGTTCCAAAGATCTGAGCTTTGCATTCCAGCTAGACGTTGTGAGTGCTCGTTAAACTTCAGAAGACATCGTTCAAGCGCTATGTGGGTGGTAGGAAAATTTCTTGACGTGTTTAAAGCATCAGCTACATCTCTGCTGTATAAGAGAGCGCTGGGGGCACTGTTGAGTCGAAAAGGTGAGTGGGAAGTTGTTGGTCATTTGTTCGGTCGATGGAGTCTTACAGGTCCCCGAATGCCGTCTATGCTTTTTTTCTTCTATCTAATTCATCCTTCATGTTGCTGCCCACACTTATTAAACGCCCAAGGTAGACGTGCTAGGGGATCTCTGTACTCGAAGTGTAATCCACTTCAACTGGTTGGTCTTTGAACCATTTGTGCTTCATTAAGTGGTGAACTTCCCACTTATGCGTAGTCCAATTTCTCCTACAGCTTCGTTGAGCACATTCACCATAGTCTCCACTTCGTTAGAAGTCTTCAGAACGATGACGATCTCGTCAATAAAGCGGAGATTTTATGGGAAATTTCCACTGGTGCATATGCCGTTATCGCGCCAATTAAGCGAGTTCATTATCCACTGCAGCACTGCAGTAAACAGCTTTGGCGATATAGTGTTACCTTGTCGAAGTCCTTTTCCTATGTGTATGCCAAGGCATCAGTGAAAAGCTGTATATTTGTGCTGCAGTTCCCATGGCAGTGAACCAAAGTTCTTATGATGGATAGATCCACTCCTCGTTCGAAAAGTACTGATAGGAACGGATTTGTTTCGATGCCGTCAAACGCTTCTTCATAGATGATAGAGTTTAGCACAAGAGGCAGATGGTGCCCCTGACAGAGTTATATGACCCTCGACAAAGGTCCATGCACCAGAATCTTTCTTAGAGTCTTGCTTATTCAAATGGTTTGCCTTATTAGAAGTCCTTGATATACACAGTAGGGTAATCCTTGTGCGGCGCTTGTAGAGTGCACTCAACAAGCATATCGGGCAGGAGTTACGAAGATTCCTTCGGTCACTCTTCCTTGGCAAGATGACCGTGTGCGAGATCCTCTAATGGTCTCAGATTTTCTTTTTCTGAAAATAAAATATGTATGATATGCGAGGAGTGCATGTAATTTGTGGTTTCCATCACGAAGGAACTCGTTAGTAATATAATGTATATGAGCTCTGAAGCTCAACCTTACCTCTTGCCTTCTATTGCAATTCGAATTTTAAAGCGTAGAATTCCACTTCGTTTTTCTCTACTTAAGGAGTATGACACGGAGTTTGTGGAGTGGAGATGATTGGTATAGAATTTTTCCGCTACCTATTCCATGTTATTGCGGGATATGGCGAGAGTCCCATCTTCATTCATCATGGCTTAAAGGCCAGCGCTTTTGTCGCATAGATCCCGACGACATTTCTTCAGACGAGATAGTCTTTCAGCTTCATCCAACAACTTTTTCCATTTGCAGGCTATGTAAATCCTCCTGAAACGACCTTCTGCATCCGGGATTATCCGCCGTACTCGGAGTATTCCAGTAGAGTCAAGTTTCAGTTTTTTCTCTTTTCGAACCACTGCCTAGAGGTGACCAAGGTGTGACCTAAGCCTCTTATTTGAGGAATTTAGGCGAGTTTGGCACAAGTTTTACGTCCTTCGACACACCGATTGTAGCACTCGGTAGGATCTTTCTTGATCTGTCAGTCTATGAGAAGAGAATTTTGCTGGGTACTTTTAATTTAACCGTACATGTTGCCTTTTTTTCACGACGGAAAGATGCTTTCCCATCTTACGGCTGAAATGAATATTCGTATGGAGAAGGCACTAATCGGATCAAGTACAGAATTCAGGCTGCACTAAGGTGTAAAGAGGCCCCATCTTCTGTCTGTGAGACCATGGTGGACCTACGCTCGAGTGGTGTTGTTACGGGAACAGCTATTAGTTTCTTGTAGAGTGATCAGATGGGATTTAATACGATCATCGACATCAAGAAGTGCGTAAAAATCGGCGCCTGAGGAAACTGTTGTGACGTTATAGAATCGCGGCATGAAGAAGTCTCCATGGTGTGTCGCTTGAGACACCTTAGCTTGAGATACCCTACTGGTAGATGAATTCCGCTGTACACAGCATTCCGACACTAAAGAACAGCGTCCAGACACGATGAGGCGTCAAACCATTGTGGTCACTACTGTCCTAAATATCGAATATAGATATCCGTTGTCATAGGAGGATATCTCAAACATCTTTACTAATTTGGTTATTCTCATTTACGTATATGAAAGCTTAATTTATAAAGATTTAACAGAAAGCAGCTACACGTTAAGAGCCTTTTCCAACCCCTTGAACCAAACACTTTTCAATATTGCCTTTCTCAATGTCTCAACAAAGCAGTTTTTAGGAAATTCTCCGTGATGAGTTGTACTGTCAACTTCTTCGTCAGATAACGATGAATCCATCAATAGTGTCCGAAGAGCGAGGATGGGAATTACTATGGCTCGCAACAGGACTATTTGCACCGAGTCCAACCCTGTTAAAAGAAGTTCGTGATTCTAGGAAAAGCTTCCCAAGTCTCTTTGATCATGCGAAAGTTTCTTCCAGGAGAAACATTGAGGAAGCATTATATAAATTAGAATATAGCTCAATAAATTACAGTTTAAATGTTGGGAGTTCACTTCACTACAAACATTGCAAGAGGTGAACCTTTTCCCGAAATCGAATTCTTGAAAACCCATGATTACTATTTTTATACATTCAAAATTCTATCCTTCAAGCCACAGTTGTTCTACAGGTGGTGTTGTTCTTGAGATCGCGTCATCACCCTCTGGTTTATGATTGTCTCTCCAGAATCAAAAGGTTCAACAAGTATGTCGAATTAAGTTTCCTAATGTATCGTCTAAAAAGGAGCCGATACGAAACTCTATTGATTTCAGGGGATGTTCAAGAAAATTTCCTCCTCATCTCGTAGAAGTCGAAGCAATTCAGAACAAGACCACACAAATCTTCCATAAGGCATTTATCCAATTCGTTCTGCTTTCAGACAGTTCTGAAAATCCTACTCATACTTGTTTTTGTAATTTCACAACTCTAGTAGTACTAGGAACCAGTTTTTCAGGTCTACTTCCCAGATCAGTCGAGTGAAGCGATCGAAGTAGAGTCGTCGACGAGAGCTCGTGACTTCGTTGTTCGAATAGCACAACGACTGCAACTTAGGAAGACGGACGGTTTCTCGCTTTTCATCAGAATAAAGGAAAAAGGTTAGCCCAGTGAGAAATCTACAAAACGGTTCGTAAAAACTTCAAGTTCCACACATTATCACTGTAGCTTCAACCATTTCCTCATTTTTGAAATCTAAACATCTTTGCAAAACCATGAGATGTGTTAAACGACGAGCAACTTCATTTCTGAAATAGAGTACTTCATAGAGTTACAAGAGCAATTTAAAGACTCATTGAATGTCTTGCCCAATTATAAATATAAAACCACTATCCGATAGCAGAATAAAGCCCTAACTATGACAAGAAGATGTGGAGGAACATGAGCTTCTTCTACCTACTTCGTTTCCAAACAGAACATACGCGTAGCAAGTCGCCTTTCAGTTCTCGCCGTACCCGAAGCCGAGTTCTTCTTTGACTTCATTCGCCAGCTGTCTGACTGGATGCAAGTTAATCATATCACGAAGGTGAGCGACCTCGTTAGAAACCACAATATACTCTTGCGATCAAGAACTTCAGCATTTCAGGAGAACACTACTGCTTCCTCCAGCTATCAGGTGTTTTTCATGAGAAAATTATGGATGAACGTGAAACCTGGAGAAGATACAAATGCGGATTTGATATTCCACTACCCTCAGGTGCGATGGACTAAAATTCTACGCTCTCCGACGAACAAGAACGCCAATAATCTGACCGCTTCAAGAAGATTCATAGAATCCTCCTAGTAGAATTTTTTTCCCTATATCATTAGCACTGCTGTCAAGAAATGCGCTAACAAAATCTTCACAATCTATTGATAGCCTACCTAAAGTTTCAACCATTTCAGTCGAAATCAATTTAAATAGAACTGGTAAACACCTCGAAAGTACAAGATGTCCTGTCGAACCAAATCTCTGTACACTTTGTGATGATCTCATAGAAAATTTAACGTTTGTATGCTTCTCTTTGCACTTCATTCCAACAATATTTCAGTTAGGATAGGATTTACAAGTATTTGTATTTGAGTATTAAGGAGTGCCCGAAATATCTGCTCGGTTATCACAAGATTGGGAAGCAGGAAGCCATCTATCTAGCAGCACTCATTCTGAAAGCCATAACTAAGGACTCGAAAGTGGGTCATTTGACTAATTTAAAGGGTCACAGAAAGAAAATTTCATCCGATGTCTTCCAGAATGCTCCATTAGCACAGATTCCACAGCTACTGAGTAATCTAGTTCCAAAGGATGTGATGAATCTTGCATCAATGAATGAGTGGAAAAGGGTTTGTTATAGTAAAGCACGTCGTAGTATATAAATAATATAAATATCTTATCCTTCGTTAAATTCGTGACTACAGAAATCCATGAGAAACTCTATTAAGACCAGTCGCTTGTAACATCCGTCCTTTCCTTGATTCCCAACTGATTCAAGCCAGCAAGATATCTATGTCGCGAGCGAGAGCAGCTCAGTAGCGCTATCTTCTCTAGGTAGTTGTTGAGCATGTATTTTTTAGAACCTTCGTAAATAATCGTAACCATTAGGCAATTTGTGTTTTACGAGTCACAGAAACGCTCTCTTGTTAACTGACTACCGTCAAAAGGCACTATGTATCCGGCCTAACTGATGTTTAACATCTTAAGACGCAGACGGCAGTCGCTCTAATCTTTCCATGCGCAGTCGAAAAGTGCAGCATCGGAAGATTTTTCATGGTCAGAAAAGTGAGACCTTTTAACTTTGCTTTTCTTAGGGACAAGTACAAGCACCCTGTCTAACCTGATTCGTTTACCACCTGATCATAGTTGGGGCAATCAAACATGTCGAATTACAGTGGGCAGAGCGCATTTCATCTTAAAACAAGTCTCCTCAGTTGAAGTGGTCAATATTTCTATTTGCATACCCAGTTAAGAATACACTTAAACCGCAACAAACAAACTCAAGCTACCCATACCTGCTTTCTCATTAGGATAGAAAAATAGCAAAAAAAGGCATCACATCAAAAAAGAGATGTTGTTCACGTCAATCGAAAAAGCGGACCGAGTCCCTCTGGTACGAGACGAAGGCGAACGCAGTCTGCTCGTGCCCGCTAGAATCACCTTATGTTTAGTAACTCGATACGCCGACTTTCTATAAACTTCGGCACAGATAGTTGATATATTTATTTATATGATCTTAAAAACTGATCTTCTTAAGCTGATGCGAGGTTGGTACAGGTCTTCATTGTCGCTGTCGTTGTTGTTGATGTTGTATTGGTCGATGGCTGACGTCTCGGCGACTTCGTTTTCCTCAGACCCTGGACGTACATTATATCAGAATATTTTTATTATTCGGTAAAAAAAGTTAAAGTTTTAATGAAGATCAAACTTTTAGATAGACGTCATATTGAATAGAAAGCCCACTCACCGTGATGTTACCTGCGGGACCGGCCCACGCGTTGTTAACGTAGGGTCGCGAGCAAGACACACTCCGGGTCAAAATATCATTTTGAAATAGGTCGCCAAGTTACGCATAATAGTGAGGCATTCGTCTTTCCGGTTCACCTTTGAATTTCTGAAATTTATCCAAAACGCTTCAAGAGTTTTGCGCGTTGATGTTTTTGGTTTTCTGCGCTAGGATCCACACAGTTACTTCAAAATCATCGCCATTGTGACTTTGTGCCCTATGCGTACCTAGAGGGGTGTTTAAACGGATTTTAGCTTTTCCATCTAGATGTTCCTTTATGCGCCTACAAAGTGGTCTATCCCTTTCCCCAATATATTCCTCACCGCGTGCGTTACATGGGACCAAGTATATTATGCTTGAACTCATGCAGTCCCCATCTCTTCCGTTAGGACAGATCAAGCAGTTTTCTGAGCTGCACAAACGATCATAGAGACGTTAACGACTTCGTTGTTCGAATAGCACAACGACTGCAGATGTATTCCGGGAGTAACGCGTTCACCACCACACCATGCGGCTGCTTAATTTCGCCTGTCTCTCAGCTAGTTATATTGATCTAGGTTTTGACATGAAAAAAGCACTTATTAAAAACATGTACCGTACGGCTAAAAAAGTGTGCATAGGAGAAGTGGAAAGGAAGGAATCGCAAAACCTGCCACAAAAAATAGCCATTTCCAATTGCTACGAAGGTGAAGCCACTCGGGTTAGAGAAAAACGTGTAGTACTCTAAAATAATATTTCGGACGTACGTAAGATCCCCTTTAAGCTACCCTTCATATCAAATGAAGTAAGTCACGCCATTAAGAGGCGCTTAAGAAAAGTGGTCTTGAAAATTATGTAACGATTATTGACATCCCATCCAATACCCTACGCCATCAGTTAGTTCGCAACCGTCTCTATGATCGTTTGTGCAGCTGAGAAAACTGCATGATCTGCGCTAACGGGAGAGACGGGGATTGCATGAGTTTAGGTACAATATACTTGATCTCATGTAATGCATGCGGTGAGGAATATAACGGGGAAACGGGTAGACCACTTTGTGTCCGCATAAAAGAACATCTAGATGGGAAAGCTAAAATCCGTTTAAACACCCCTCTAGGTACGCATAGGGCAGAAAAGCACAACAGCGATGATTTTGGAGTGTGCGGATTCCAACGCAGGAATCAAAAACAGCAACGCGCAAAACTCTTGAGGCGTTTTGGATAAATTTCAAAAATCCAAAGATGAACCGGAAGGACGAATGCCTCACTATCACGCGTGAACTGGCGCCCTATTTCAAAATGATATTTTGACCCTGAGGCGTATCTTGCTCACGACCACACGTGAACTACGTGTGGGCTAGTCCCAAACGTAACATCACGGTGAGTGGCCTTTCTGTTCAAAATGGCGTCTGTTTAAAAGTTTGATCTTCATTAGTAGTTTAACTTTTTTTCCACCGAATAATAAAAATATTCTAATATAAAGTACGTCCAGGCTCTAAGGAAGGCGAAGTCGCCGAAACATCAGCCATCGACCAACAACATCAACAGCAACGACAACGACAACGAAGATCTGTACCAACCTCGCGTCAGCTTAAGAAGATCAGTTTATAAGATCACATAAATAAATATATCAACTATCTATGCCGAGGTTCATAGAAAGTCGGTCTTTCGAGTTATTGATAACAACACTGCTGTTTGATGTTGCTAGAAAAGAAAATTTTGAACTCTCACTGAAATCCACTATGAGACAGTGCTGTTTTCCATTTATCACCATGAAGGGCGGAGTATCGATTAAAGGACAAACCTCATTCCAGGATTTCTGGAGAAGAATCGCGATACGTTCTCGGCCGATCTGCATGCTCTAATACAGTCGAGCAGGATGCATCTACTTCAGAGAATTTTCGATGACACCGATGTTACTACTCGGTGAAAAAACTCCAATGATCTTTTTCACAGGGTCATTGTACATATTGTCCCTAGAGGAAATAATTCAGAATTTCCAGAAACAAGAGTGTCACCGTTAGTGCTCAATTCCGTAAGTCACTCGATCAATTGATGCAACAGTTGAATCAAACACAGCCTTTCTTCATTAAATGCATCAAACCGAATGACCACAAAAAAGCCTTGGTAAGTGAAACAATAAAGTTTTTCCAGGTTTTTTCTACTTTCGATACAGTTCTTTCTAGAATTTAGTTATTATCCCTAGGTTTTTTCCGATTAGTTTCTTCTTTCTTATGGTATCAGAAATTTTCTTCATCTTTGATGAGAAGAAGTTAGCTTTGAAGCGTGTAATTAAACGGGGCAACATCTTCAAAATCATATCTGTCACCATTCTTATGATAATGGTACTGATTTATAAATAAATCATAACGCCAATTCAAATTTTTGTAAGCATAGTGTAAGTTGCGCAGACAATGGATTGCGACCTGGTGTTGAGGCAGTTACGGTACTCAGGAATGCTGGACACTATCAAGATTCGACGCAAGGGCTATCCAGTACGTCACGATTTCGAATCGTTCGTGAGTCGTTATCGAGTGCTCGTCGACAGCATCGGTTAGTAACTCAGCTACTACCTTTGTTTTAAAATTTTATAGATATGAAAACACAACTATTTTAAAAAATGACTCGTCACAAACACCACTAAATCCCTGAAGAACCATGTTATGTGGTTTCACATAGCAGTAGCTTTGATCCTTGGGCAATAAATATTACCTAAGTCAGAAGATTGAACCGGAATATGCATAGTTAAAAGATAAGAGTAAACCTAAGTCGGTTAACGTAAGTAAACCAATTTAGTAAGAGCTCCATTATTATAAGGAAGCATAGTGTCAAGTTTCTTTAAAAGCCGTCTGAAAAAGGGTGCTAAAACAGGATTTATAATGGAACATATAGCAAGAGCTAAATCAGTTTAGTAATCGCTCACCACATCGACAGCCGCTCGTTGGCCGAACACATCTGCATGCAAATGCTTGGAGATGGCTCCGATTTTCAACTAGGCAAGACGAAGGTGTTCCTCAAAGAGAAGGATGATCTTTATCTAGAAAAAGTAATTCCGAATAGAATTCTTTTTTGGAAGGCGTTGAACTTTGAAGACTGTAATGATTATAGGAGTATCATCGTATGATAGAGTACCGCACTACGGTGATTCAAAGGCACGTTAAAGGTTGGATTGCGAGAAGTTCGTTTAGAAAGAAGAAGGAAGCCGCAATAGTGATTCAAAAGCACTGGCGACGTTACATTTATCAGAAACGACGCGCACAAGTAAGAATTTAACTCTACCAGGTTAAATTGTAAGTCAAAAGGCGCCATGTTACCTTTATATTATTTTTCCTTGCTGCGCTTGAATATTTCATATCTAAACTACCAACTAAGAAAAAACTAAGAAACTAAACGATCTTTTAAACTAGGTATTAGAACTTCTAAGAAGTTAAGGTTCTACCTACCGTTTCTACAGTTATGAGTCCATGAATTTTTCTTTGATATCAACAGCTCCGTAGTGTTAAAATGTTAAAGTAACGATAATACCAGTAATTATACCAGCAATGTTTTCTATTTATATGACTCAGCATAGTTGACAGCAGAGTAATACAGTGGTAGTGATCGATTTCACTAAGCGGGCGACCGAATCTACCCAGGCCCCGGTTCTAACACTCTCCGAGCCTAGCAAGCCTCTCATCTCTCCGCGTTCTGGATGTTGGAAGCGAACATGTCTGGGACGAACTCACTCCCTCTACTCTTCGTCAGCATGTCTCATTACGCCTATCTCAACAGTACAGGAAAAGTCGTCTTTCAGCATTCAATGACATTCATGGCGAAGACGAAAGTCCTCAAGAAACAGGCGAAACAAAAAAAAGCAATCCATGCATAAAAGAGCTCGGGACCTTTGTGGGAGGAAGGCGCGAGGAAGCAAACCAAAAGCAGAACTACTAGGGTTCTAAAAGTGGGCTATTTGTGATGTCAGGGCATTTAATAAAGTAGAAAATAGCCGGGTTTGTGCTTGGGTTTGAATATCAGTTGAAGTTTTTGAATGCCTGTCAAATTGATTTTTCCTTGTGCGTCGAGGCAGCCGTTGTAGAACATTCTAAGGTCTTTACCACAGATAGTCATCTTTCTCTTCGGATCGGAAGGAGACAACACATCTGCTTACAATTTACCGACCCCCGTAGAGATGAAAGAGTGGGGAACAGCGAGAAGCAAAGCCAACGACCACACGTGTATTGTAGAGCATTTTCAACCATTACCCTACATATATTTTACTGCTACTTCATGAAATTTCCACTCGTCATTTCTGTAGCATTTCGGCTTTTCGAAAACGTGATGGAAGCTTTCGTGGCCATGTCCAGTTCACTCCAGTAATTCGTCATCACTCTAATACAGAAGCAGAATTGCATGAGTTTTTCACCAACGCGATTGTCGGTATGGAGATTTTAAATGCTTACCGTTAGACTAAGGTACGTGTGCAGCAGTGGTCGGAGGCGCCCTGCAACACACACGTGGAATCGATTCTCACGCCCATGGCCCACCAAGCCTTCCATCCCTCCGGGGTCGGCAAATTGGTACCAGACTTGTCTAGGAGGATAGCAGCACTGGCTCGACACATCGGTAAGCCACCGTGAGTCATTGTAAAGGCCAGATTCAATCACCTCTAAACTATGCTTAATGAAGTCGATTGCATGGCGCATCCCTCAGAGATTGATCAACGCTGAGAGTTTTATCTTCACTTTTTACCGTTAGCCTACATCTGAGCTTTTCCTCTATCTTACGCCTGCATTGGTTTTTGGATGGAGATGTTAGAGAGTTTCAGTGACGTCTGAGTGGGAATCCCTTTAAATTTATGGCCTTAATAATCAATAGCACCCTTTATAATTCTGTTCAAGCATATTACCTGAAGACGAAATTCTACCTTCTGGTTGTTGTGCTTTCAGTTGATTTCGTGATATAGTCGTTATAACCATAGTTGTCACTCATATCCTTTTATCTGTGGTTCCTCTTTACTCTATCGTTTTCACATAGATTAAAACAGCTCGTGGAGGTAGCAATTTCCTATGGTTTTCTCTTTCTTATGTTTTTCCTTAAAGCCCAGTCATCAAATAGAAAAGTCTTGACACTTCACGGTTGAACGGCTCGTCCTCACCGGTTGTGCGGGCCCCAGCATAATCACCATTTATCGGAGATTTGCTGGTTAAGCCATTGTGGTTCCCTAGAATCCCGAGGTCAGTCTGGCCAATGGTCTTCACCACTACGTGCAGTCGCAGCACTTGTGGATCAAACGGAGATTTACCACTATACGACTTCGATAGCAGCATGGTGGCGGATCCTGGTATTGGTTCATTCTTAGCTAGGTTTCCTGATGGAATCGCCGTACTCCTTCTTTGCTTGGAAGATCCTGCCGGGGAGACGATCCCTCCGCTATACATCGCAGCCCGACACCCAGGAACACCTCCCAGCCACGATGAGGCGCTAAACCGTTGGGAGGAAATAGAAAGATATCAGTAATAGTTTTTTCATTTTGCTTGTTTACTTCTCTTAGGTGATAATGTTAATCAACAAGGATGAATTTGGCAAATATTAGGCAGAGGAGCGGTGATGAAGCATGTCAAATGCTCTTTGTTATAAAATCACTTTGGTTATGTTGTATTTTAGTAGGATCTTGTAAGAAGTTGGGAGCCTAGCTTGAGAAGGGCTGAAAAATCGAAATATAAAATTTGCGGCTCCATTTTCTCAAAAGTCTTTAATTTTTAACGATAACCAAGGCTGAAGTTGTAAGCATTATCGGACATTAACTTCTATTCACTATCAGTTCTTTTTTCTTCATAGCAAGGTATTATGTGATGCAAAACCGCAATGATGCTAAGATATGAACAGAACTCGAAGCAACAGGCAGATTTCCAACACTCGATTACCCTTTCCGGGGTCTTACGTGCTATCCACCAACCGAGGCCATTCTTGGCGTTTTCTTTTTTTGCTCTAACAGCGCTATCAGCATTATCGAATTTATCGTAGTGTTTTACATTGATCCAACATGGATGAGCTATAATATAGCTGAATATAATATGTAATTGAGTAACTACTAAGTCAGCAGGTGTTTTAATGATGGTGTGTTCGAGTATAGCTCGTGCTTCAGATTGTCACTGGTATCTGCCGGCTTCAAGCTGTACTTCGTTCTCGTCAACTCGTCCATCACTACCAAAGTTTAAGGCATAGGATAGTTCAATTCCAGGCATGAAACAATTCAAACATGCCTTTTTCAGTGCTTTTAAGTTAATTGATGAAGATAGCAAGAAACATGATCTGTAGGCAGCATGTCGTGGCGCAATAGTTCGCAAAAAAGTTACGGAACTCAAGCTAACCGGTGGGCGGAGGATGTTGATTGAGGAAGATCGACGAGATAACGTTAAGGATGAAGTCGAAGAAGAAGAGTTGGTTAGTATAGTCGCGCTACTTATAAGTTGAGAAACCGTGTACACTCAACTGTGAGATTTTACTGGCAAAAAGATCAGCGCTGGTTTTAGAAACCACCAATAAGTTTTTAAATTATTCTCTTAGATGGAAGGAGCTATACCAAGGCAAGTCTGCAATTACTCTGGAGTTTTGCTGCAGTTTCTTTTTTTCGAATTTAAGATCGAATTTTCTCTTCATACTCATCACTCTCCTTTATTCGCACCTGATGCATTTTCAAATATTTTGAATTATAACTAGCGTTTACTCAAAGGACCATTCCTGGTTCAGGTTGGAAAACTTTTTGACTTTCTTCCATCCGATTCTGGCTTGGATTACACTGGCAATGATTTGAGCACAAGTACCAGGATCACTTCATTTTATCCTGTAAGAGAGTTTCTAACACCTAAGAAATGTCTAGTCGTTATGAATAAAAATCAATAGCATAAACAGTGGAAAGCGGGAATTTTCGTTCAGGTTCGTACCAGTCGGAAGAACTACGACTTGGAAAAGTACCAATTTGGAAAATTTGCTGCCACTTATTTTCAATCACAAGTCTCCTGCTCACATTCGAAGAAGCCTCTGAAGTCGTCCCTTCTAATCCACGAAGATAAAAGAACTCAACTGGTGAAACAGAAGATACTAAGAACTGCAATTAACATGAAGCTATGCGGCACTATTGCATGGAACGGACTTTCTTCTAGGCAGCGATGGCAGTTTGGGCAACCATTCTTCGGTTTATGGGAGATATGCCTGATGTGGAATCCACCTCAAACGGAAATGATGCCCAAATGGTTGCGTATCTCAATATCTCAATATTCTTTTGATGATTACTGTTCTTGAGAAACCGAAATAGATTTCATTATTTAGTCTGAATGAAACGTTAAAAGAATAAGCAATACCGTCGTAGGCAATATACATTGTGTTGTGAAGAAAGTATCAGTGATTTGTAAGTCTCTGACTAATCACATTTAGGATAAGACTCCTGTTATGAATCGCTTGTTCAAAACTCTTGGACGGAAACCTCATGCCCACGTCGTAGAAGGAACCGCAGTTTCGGAAGAATTTGACACAGGCACCCGGACTCTGAAAAACAGTATACGAAATAAGCTCATTTCGATGACCATGATGAGAAAAACGAGATCGTCGGGTGCGTCTAGCTTTTTGTCGCTATAAGGAGGTTAGTATAAAAGTAGAAGATCGCAGTCAAGATCGCAAATAGTTAAGGTTTTCTCCTAAACGATTTAAATCAGAGTAGCTACCAAATGTGTATCGAAGTGCTAACTGTTTTTAGATCCAGGTGTAAAAATAGTGGGGTATTTTGCACAGCCGGCTACAGAAAATTCAAAACATAGGCTAAGGACAGTTTTACTAATCCAAATAGGAATCTTTATTGACTTCACGTTTTTGTTAACAAATAGCAAATTCCTTCCTCGCCTAAAATGCTTGCGTTCTGAACGCAACGGAACTCCTCGGAAGCAATTTTGTCAGTTTGTTCATTGCCGAAGATTTTTTCCTCGGTGGTAGCTGTTGAGACTCTTGAAGAAGTGGTTTGGTAGGCAACTGATCCGATAACCAAGCTGGATGTCGCAAGGTTCACAAACCAATTCGTTCAGGCTCTTGCAAGGTGTAGTTGAGAATTGTCGTGCAAAAAGCCCTTGCACCTTATCGTTAATGGAAAGGGTACAGTTTTATGAATTTCACTAATTTCGTAGCAATCTGCATGATGTGGGTTTTGTGGTGCTTCGCTTCTACTGCAGTTGGTTTCTCGTTATAATTAACATTAATTGCTCTCGATTACTTGAGAAGTTAATGAGTTGAAAACCTCACAGGCTTATGGAGATCATTTGGCCTTGAAGCTATATGCAGTCTTCCTAGAGCAATCTTTCAATAGAAATTTTTTTTACCTAAAATTTTCAAAAAGCTAGAGGCAAAGTCCAAATTTCGTGGGCTTCAGAAAACCAGAATTTCATCGTTGTGGAGCACGAGATTTTATCCCTCGTAGGCGAAGATCTGTGTGTTCTAATGGTCCTTATTTCAATTAGTACCGCTCTTTCTGAAGTAAGATGTGTTGTTTTGAATGTAATCAATGTATTTTTCATTGATGAGCTAGTACGAGGTTAATAAAGATTTGAAGTAAATATAAATGTAAGAAGGACGTGTGTAGCGCACTGGTCGGAAAAGCCCTGCAATATACATGGGACCGATCCACCGCCCAAGGCTCAATTTGTCTGGGAGGATAGTAGCACTAGCTCGATATATCGGTAGGCAACTGCCAGTCATTGTAAAGGCCAGATGTGCATTCAATCACCTCCAACGATGCTTAATGAAGTCGAATGAATGGCGCATCCCTCAGAGGTTTATCAAAGTTGAGAGCTTTACTCTTTATCATTTCATAAATTTATACAAAATTAAAAGTAAGTAGTAACATTAATTATTGTATTCTTTCTTTGATGAGCTTACACGAGGTTGATAATGATGTTTATTTTCGGCTAACGTTTCGACGTCTTCGTCTTCCTCAGAGCCGATGATATTAATTATTGTATATTATCAGCCTCGTATTAGTTAATCAGTGACCAAACTCACTGAACATTTCGTCATAGTGAGGTTAAATAAAATTCGGCAAAAGTGTTGCCCAAAAAATTGCAAGCACCCACTATTCTTCAGCAAATGCATTGTACAGAATGCATAACGGAAACTATGCGTTTAGAAGCTCGCTTGAAGCAGTCGAATATCATTGTAGACAAAGGGTTAAAAACAGTGCGTCATGCCAACAAGTTGACTACTAGGCAATATTGTGGAATGCGGTAACACCATATGCAGTGAAAATCCATAACTTCTTGCCGTTCGTTATTTTTGAACACGAAAATAAATAAAGAAATAAATAAATAATGAAACAAAGAGAAACACAGGAGAATATTATTGCTGTATCAAATCTAGTTGCTTTTAGCAGGAAACTCATCATCTTCATCAGGTGAACGTTCCTCAACATCGTCCTATTTACACAATGTTTTTATGGAGAATAGTCCTATGAGTTCACTGGATAAGTTGCATTACATTATTGGAATGGGAATACTCATAGAAGAACTCAGGTAGACAGTGATACTTTCACTTTTCAGTAACCTTTTACTTGCCATTAAGTCTGAGTTCTAAATAGCTGGAAATTATACCTCTTGCTCTGCTTCTTCAGAGACGAGATCTATTGCCAACTATGTAAGCAACTATCTTCAAACCCGTCAAGGCTTTCAGCCGCTCGTGGATGGATCTTGCTCTCGTTGTGTGTCGGTTGTTTCGCTCCCAGTCCACGGTGATTTTTTATTACCATTATTGGAACCACATAATTCATGAAACTGTGTCATCTTTATAAAAACCCATCGAAATATAATTAGCCGAAGGTGCTGCGTTAAAGACCAGTAAAAACCCATAAATTAATACTAAAAATAGTCCGTGATGCTGGCAACGCTAAATTTTTATGCACTCATTCTATATCCACATCCTGCAGCCTTATCGAGAGATTTGCATCTCAGATTCATCAAATATTTGTACTGCTTCATTCGAGAACATGGTCCTGCTGACGCAGGATACTCTGCGTACATGGAGGAACGACTGAAGCGAACTGAGCAGAATGGTTGTCGCCGTCAGCCTCCTAGCTATGTTGAGCTGCAGGTAGAATGATTTCTATCGACTATGTAAAGTAACGGTTACACTTGGACGATCTTGTGCTCAATGGGACAATCATGAGCTTTTTTTAAACAGCTTTCAAGATCTTGAAATTATTTCATCATTTACGATCTGTTATTAATAGTTAAATGTTATTAATAGTATAGGCCTACATAGCTACACTTCATACCATAGAATAGAAAAAAAATTGCAGGTAATGGCATCGATAAATGTTTAGAACCGTAGATTGATGAATAAAATAGATAGCTTCAGGCCAATAAAGCAAAGCAGCAGATCGTGCTTACTGTTACACTGATGGACGGCTCGGTAAAAACGCTAAATGCGGACAGCGCTACCACGGCCGGCGAGCTTTGTACAGCCGTTGCCGAGAAAGTCAACCTCAAGGACAAATTCGGCTTCAGCCTTTATATTGCTCTACTTGATAAAGTTAGTTTAGTTTACGATACTTTTTTTGGAAAAGCTGTTTATTTCACTTGACGATATCAAATCTCAGACTACTGTTAATGCTGCGCACGAGTCTATAAAAGTTTCGGTTATCATAAACTTTTGTAAAACGACAGATTTTTTAAATCGTCTTCTACCACTGTTTTCTTCTCTGTTGTTGTGCATAGCCCATTCTACGCTCCCGAGGAGGATCTGTGAGTACAAACTCACTTCCACTCTTTGTTTGGTTTACAAAAACGCACGTGCTAATGCAATTAGTTACAGCATATCTTGTCAAATTTTGCAGCATGTACCTAACTACCTTATAATGCAATAGTATATCTTGGAGGTTCCGAAAATAAGTGTTCGTTTAAGGCCAAGTGTACTCCAAGGAGAGCCATCTTTTGAGGAATTTGACTTCTGGTCTGTACCGAAATTGCTCATCGAAAATATTTATACCACTTTCCAACGGGCACATCTCTATAGTATTCAATATCGTCTTCCCGGTATTCTATCTAAGCCGACTATTCAGCGTTAGTCTTAAAATCAATTACAGGTCTGCTCCCTCGGTTCTGGCGTTGACCACGTAATGGACGCGATCTCACAGTGCGAGCAGTACTCTAAAGAACACGGTTGGCAAGAACGGAACGCACCCTGGAGGCTGTTCTTCCGAAAGGAAATCTTCACTCCATGGCACGATGCTAGGTAAATAATCTTTTACCTAGATACTAAAATAACCATTTAGAAAAAAGAATTCGCCACTCTATGCCAATGACCAGGATCACGATCATTGCTGGTGGGTGGAATGGGCAGCGTCTAGTTAGAAACAACAGGATTTCCTGGTCTTGGTCTTGTGCGGTATCGTTTGTTCTATGATATGTGATCTTGGATTCAAATAGGTGACATACTGTCTACCAAATAAAATTTAGACGTAAAAGTCGAGATAACGCTTTGTTGTTTACACATTTCTTTCTGGATCCCATCATCACCGTTCTGAACGATTTCGTCACATTCGTCGGTGATCTTTTGATGTCTTCATCTCCTTAAGATTGCAAAAGAATAGATCCTACTTATGATCCTAATATAGATCCTAATAGATCCTTATCCATGTAGAACTTTCATGTGCATTTCTAATTTCGACACCGTTCATAGAGAGAGACAAGATTATTCCATCCAGATCTGAATTGTTGTTCAACCCGATATCTGTTCCGTAAAACGTTCTACTACAGCTGTTTTCGTCGACCTCGCTGTTCACGACGTTTTTCTGCATCGAGAAACTTCTTCGAAAATCTTCAAGCGTTCTGTTGGACCTAAATTGGCAATAGAGATTCCAGCGATGACGTTGTGAAAGTCGTATCTACTGAACTTACTTGGTCCGCACAGAATGCTGTAAACGTTCCCATAGACCTTTTCAATATCTGGACATGTGCACGCAGCTCATGTCTTTAAAAAGGATTGGTATGGTTCCTTTTAGCTTATTTTCAAGCACAAACGTGTCATCTGCGAACGATTTTCGTAAGGTAGATAGCTAGTCGAAGAATCTTCGAGTCCTTAATAAATGATCTTTTGGCGCCGGAAATCTGTTGGCTACCTGTTATCATCAGAAGCTGTTGTTCAAACTATATATTGCCCTATCTTAAATTCTATTTACTTCCTGTTTTTTATTCATGACGGAGTACTATGTGAAACCTAGCCACAATCATGCTGAGATATGAGCAAAGCCCGGAACTCCCTTCTGCTGTCTATGCCTTACCACCCCACTGTTGGGCTTCCAACATACGATGATCTCTTCTGTGGGCTCATGTGTTACCCATTGCACCAGCCGAAGCCTTTCCTTTTCCTTTCTCTGAGCCACTTTGTTACTCTTTTGCGCTTTCCAGATCTCGTTGTTTTGTGCTCTGGTCATTTTCGTTGACGGGTGATTGCTGATAGCATCAATAGAGTAAGAATATTATTGACAGAAAAGCAAAACAAGGACCTCAGTGGTGTAGTGGTTAGCACGTAAGACTCTGTAGGAGTAATCGCTGGTTGGAAGGTCAGCTGATGTTCGGAATTTTTCTGATGTCTCAGCATTTTTCTACTTTTTAATCACCTGCCACCTATTTTTCTAGTCTCACCATTAATCGTTGAGTATCAAGAGCGCGAAGGGAAAGTCTTTAGTTATTTGAAGCTATAGGTTTTGTTCGTTGGGTGGAAAGGAGCAACGCGACACTCTTTTTCCAGTTAGATTGTGAAGTCCACAGTTGGTGATCTTTCTTTTATGTTGAAGTGCGGTAGGACCAATCGATAATAGTTTTGCTCACCGAGTTTAATTAAGACTTCATCAGGTATCCTTCACGTCTCATTTCTAAATCTTGCCAAGCATGACAACGTCTCTTCTCCTCGACCATTGACGTGGGTCATAAATTTGAATCCCTCTTTCACTTGTGTTGTCTCAGATACTCCTGACATTACCGTCTGTGGCAAAGAGCGCATTGGAGAATTTACAAACGCGTTAGGTAGTTCTGTTCCCACCTTTTCAACTATGCAATCCTGTTTTCGCCAACGCATACGTTGGAAGCCTGAACACTGTGTAAGCACCATGAAGGATCGATCGCTCTGTGCTACCAAACTAGTAGTGGAAAGCATGTTTCTGGGAGTATCCTCTATTTCCATAGTTGCTATTTATGTCGACGATTAAAAATCGTAGTCGTTACCAACGATTTGATTCTATGGAAGTTTTCACCTTAACCACTACGTGGTCAAAGTTCTTTGTGGGAATCCTAGAAAAAAGTATAATTCTACTCGAATCACTGGAGCGAGCGTATACCACCGGAGAACATTTCTACGCGGAAGAAACAAGTAAGTGTTTTAATGGCTCCCATCAACACAAGAGGTACAAGTAATAAAAATGATGAAGACTTTACTGTCCTCTCATCTAAACTTTTCATGAACTTTCAGCCACATCTATTTTTGCTTAAAGGGATAAGTAAAGCTCAGCGTTGATCAATCTCTGAGGGATGCGCCATGCATATTTCTGGTTATCAATGTTATTATTTTATCATATAGAGAGGATCCGATCAGCACCAATCTCATCTACCATCAAGTGGTTCGTGGTATCAAATATGGGGAGTATAGATGTGATAAGGTGAGCCGATAATTCTGCATTTCGTATGTTGTTTTTATATACCACCGTTTAGGAGGACGAATTGGCATCACTGGTTGCCCAGCAGTACTACGTTGAGGAAGGACCGTTGGATGTGAATCGTCTAGAGAACCAAATTCACAACTATTTGCCTGATTTCGAGTTGAGAGGGAAGGAATTTGTCAAAGAGCGCTGGACACAAACCGTTATGTACCATTACAGAAGGGTGCGTGAATGTTCTACTTAGATGTCATGCAAATCAAATGAAGGCAGTAAGTGATAAGTGGACAGTTAGTCGTTATTAGTTATCAGAGCCCTGATTAAACCCACCATGGTCATTGGGAGTAAGACACAAACTTGCTTACTAGTCTCGAAAAAGCAGTATTTGTTACTGTAATCCCATATTCAGCTTTTCTCTACTTAGAATTTCATTTCTTCTAACGGTTTACCGTTTCCTAAACCAGCAAACTCCGAAAAGTGGAGATTATGATGGGGCCAACACAATCAGTGAGGACGTGTCCTCCAAATATCCAAGTATCCAACTAAGAGTTTCAATACGAGTACAAATCATTAGTTCGGCGTGCTTTTCAGAAATTTGGGAACAATCCGTCTAGTGCTCATCACGTTAAGGAAGATGTCGTGTCTTTCGCGAAATCAAAATGGCCTATGCTTTTCTCAAGGTAATATTCTTTTACCTCTTCGAAGATTGTGCTTGGAGCACATCAGATTTTGTATTACGTAGACCATCGTCATGCTCAGTTGCTCTCCATATAACTTTAAAATACTGTTGCACAGAAAATGTTGTAACTGGCAATCATCGGCTATGTGAAAGTTCCAGTTGAGAAAAATTTGACGTTTTAGTTTATTTATTGTGAAAGTGATTCACTGTGACAGAGTGTGGTGGCAGTTTATAAATTATATTTCCAGTGCCACATATGGTTCAAAGTTACTCACAGGTTCTACGAAGTAGCGAAGTTCTCTGGTCGTTCGTTTGCAAGGAGAGAAGTCATCATCGCGGTGAATTGGATGGGAATCTATGTTGTAGATGACCAAGAGAATATTCTACTTGAGTTCAGCTATCCTGAAGTAACACGAATCGTGCATTATGAGTACGATTTCTTTATAGCTTTTTCTATTCCAAATAAAGCTCCCTTCATG
The DNA here is from genome assembly GCA_900624975.1 of Angiostrongylus costaricensis. Lineage (NCBI taxonomy): Eukaryota > Metazoa > Nematoda > Chromadorea > Rhabditida > Metastrongylidae > Angiostrongylus > Angiostrongylus costaricensis. The sequence goes on from UYYA01000309.1 coordinate 21,746, forward strand.
TGTAGCAATTGTTGATGAGAAGTTCACGAATTTTTGCACTATTATTTTAGATGTGGAAGACCTGGAGTCGACATAGGTACGCTCCAAATGGCATCCCGCGATGAGTATTCATTTCAATCCTCTAGTGCAAACGACATCAAGGACGTGGTTACGACATTCCTTAATGGTTTGAAGCAGAGAAGCCAGTATTTGGTAGCCACCAAGAGCCAACAAAGAGACGGTTGGTTGTTCTCGACAGGTTGGCGAATTGGTTTTGACTAAATCTCTCTCCAGACTCAAATGATCTCCTTGAGTTCGAAACCGGTGATCTCTTGATATTGATGAATGGTCTACGCGGCAAGGATCTTCTAAACAAGACCTCTGTGAAGGTAAGACGTTTTTAAAAATTACTATTTAGTAGCTTCAGGAGACTATAGAGGGTTAAAGTCGGACCAAAAATGGCTTTTTATTTGCCCCGAAACGTAGAAGGATTCATAGGACGGCCTTCTTTCTTTGTCGTGCTTTAGCAACACATATTTTTCTGATGTGTGCAAACATATAGATGCTCTGCTTGCATATAAGCAGATTGTATCCTGCATGCTAATTTGGCCAAATTCTCGTAACCGAGTGGCTGGAAGGTAGCGTGAGCAGTTGAGAGACCGAAAAACCACGGAGGACTATATTTAACCTCTACAGCATAACCAACCTTTCGAGCAAATCGTCGGTGGTATTTTAACAAAAAACCGTAAAAGGGGTCATCGGAAAAGCAGAATGCTCTCCATGTTCCTTGAGCAAGCGGAGTCCAATGGATATTTTTAGCACTTGAAAGGGTTTCAATGGAAACCTAACTGGTTTTTTTTTTTGCAGTAACAGGATGATTAATGGGTATAAAATTAATGTAGGCTGAGTAAAACCGGTGAGCAAACTAATGGACAATCCGAGTAAAAGCACTTTTAGGGTGAGTGTTCACGGACATGCCTACAAGGAGTCATTTTGACGAAAAATATCTATGTGCTGCCTACACTAGTGAAGCCAAGCCACAACATCATGGTATGCTATGGCAAAGCAAACACTAGAATCTACTGTAATCTGTCACTCTTGGGTTTTCAATGTCTGAGGAAATTTTTTTGACCTTGTACTAATGTCCTTAGCTGTTTTTGAAAAGAACTGCTTAGAACTAGTACTCATTCACGACCATGTAGACGAAGAAAATTCACTTTTGTTGAGTTGACGCTTTCAAAACATTATATCACATATTCGTTTAGCAACTCTTCTTAAAAGACGAACAAACCTCCTTGGATATCCTCAACAACAACCAGTGTTTAGTGAAGCAGGACATAACTCGGCCGCATAGCTTAGAGCAGTTTGCGCTTAACAACTTCAGGTGGTAATTCTTCAGAATCCTGATTGTAAATTTGTGATCAACAAGAACCTTGATTGTTGAAGCTATTCAGGCCTAAAGACAGGAGTTCTTCTCTTACAGATCGCCACCACTGTCGCCCTCCACTCAGCAGTCTCTAACTTTGCGACGGCGAGAAATAGCTGTTTCACGCCGATGGCGATTTGGTCGCGAACCGCTTGATGTGCCACTTCTGAAAAAGCTTGAAGGCAGGTCTGTCAGTTTCCACCGAAACCAAACGGTATTCTACTTTCAGTAAAAACCTGACTTCACTTGGTTATCTGGGATAGTGGCTAGAGTTTATCAAAACAGGCGAATAGTTGTCGAAGACTTCATTTTGTAATTAATTTTGCTAAACGAAAAAAATAGAATATCGCTTAAGTGAACTTCCAGCATCTTATTGAAATGGTAGCTCATATTTACAGTACAGAAGTTTATGGTTTTTTAGAATGGGAATTGCAAGTTTTTTCTTAAGCGTCTTTCTTCCAAATTTGTAGACTATGCAAATTGAATTAGGCGCTATCCTCAGTTCTGTTGAATCTTCTTAAGTGCAGGAAGGAACAATGCCGGGATGCAGTCACGATGTTCGTGTTCGTGATGAAATACATGGGAGACCACCCGTCAAGAAGAAGTCACCTTGGCACCGACCTTACGGACGTCATTTTCAAGCCCGCTATTACCGATGTGCGTTGTTGTTACACCTTACAAAATCTTAGGAACTTATAAAAAAAATAAGAGCAAATTATCGGTAACGAACTATAAACTGCTATTTGGTGACGTGTTTATCTAAAATGGAAGGGAAAAATTTAACTCGAGAGATGAGTGCAATTATAGAAATTTCATGGTTGCTATGAATACTCGTATGAAATGCTGAGTTATTTGCAAAACTCCGGACCACAGGTGTATGCAGTGGGGAACGAACACGCGCTGTTGTCCTTACCGGGGAGCAGCGCACTTCACCACTACACCAACCGGGTCCCCGGTAAGGACAACAGCGCGTGTTCGTTCCCCACTGCATACACCTGTGGTCCGGAGTTTTGCAAATATCTCAGCATTTCATACGAGTTATATTTCACAACATACCCTGCCATTAAGAAGAAAAAGGCAGTAAATAAAAGAGTTAAGATTGTACCAATAATCTTCACGGAAAGTTAACTAATTCATGGTTTCGAGTTTACCGCGAATGCGCTGCACAACGCTTGGATTGGACGCAATGCTCATGGTTCACGTTACCTTTCCAGAGCAGCTTATTGATCATCGCTAGCAGAAGGATCACGAAGGACATACCTCTGCACAATACGTTTCTGTGTTTCTGTCAAGAACGGCCATAAATGGCATACTGAGCTCTGCTGTGAATCACGTTTACTCTTATCTTAATTTCCAGATGAAACTGTGGAACCCCCTTCAGTTCAAGAGACTGGTTGATGATGGACCTCTCTCTGCACATTGCAATTTGCAACACCCAAGGAAACTCCCAGCCGCGAAGATGGATGAACTATATTAAACGAAGCCGCGAGTTCCTTAATTAATGCATGGCTTGAAACCATGAAAACATAAGTGGATTACAAATAGACTGATATACCTGATGCTTTAAACACCGACTGAAAGTTATGCTGTTCGAATAACACTTCAACACTAACGTCTTCAATCGCTGGAATAAGATAATTCGGGTCCGTCAGTACTATTCGAGAGTTATCCGTGGAATATGACTCAAATACATGGCTCCAAATCTGCTCTTCAACGTCAGGGTTAACTATAACAAGGAATTTCTTTACGCCAGTACTAATAACACAGTTTTATGAGGTAGAAGCTACCTAAATAACCTCTTTCGAACGGAAGAACATAAAATAACCCCGTTTTATCACTGCATTCGAATTGCTCTTCGGCGACAAACTCCCGTTTCCGATCTGCTTTCGCTTTGACAATACAGTTTGGTATGAGCCTGAAGAACTGGGGCTAACATATCCCTCACGCGGACGCTTCTACTGTCATAAAGTGGTACCTCGGCTCAATGTCACGGCTTGTTCCAATTTTCATTGTATAGCCACCATTATCAAGAATCACTGTTTCTAGTGACATTCTTCCTGACAAAATTAGCTCGTTCTCGTAACAAAAATATGAATGACTTCCCAAGTAGAATGCGGTAGTATCCACAATGCACATAACAAAACTGACACCAAAATCTCTTTATTTCAAGCTGAATGGTCTGCAGTTTTATGGCGATCACAGCGGAGATATAAGGCCGGATACATAATAGCCATCAAGATGGGTATGTTAAGACAGCAGATTTTACTGCAAGATGTGTTAGTGGATAACCACTGACTATGAATCTATATTCAATAAAGAACTGGAACTTAAAAACAATGTTAGAAGAAGACTTCGATTTCAAGACACCTCGAATTGACATAATGGGAACAATGGACTAGGGGTTACCAGTATAGAAAGAACAAGGATTAGTTATAGTTACAGTGGTACGTGTTCAACTGAGTTAAAGAATTTGCTGCTTCATGAATGTTTTGAGACTGGCAAACTGTTGATCCCGTTCAACAATATCAGCTATTGGAGTCCAACTTCGATCCGATTCTAATCGATAAGAAGCAACGTATTCCTCAGTTTTCTCTGATTTACCCCATTCATCTGGAGCTAACAGAGAAAAGTATCTTAAAAATTTAATCTTAATCACTAACTATAAATATAAGAGACTGTAATCACTTTCTATCTACTAGCTATTCTTTTTCCATGGCCGAGTATGATGTGAAATATGACTATAATGGGGCTAGGATATTTGCAAAACTCCAGACCTCAGAGAGCTTTCCTCTTAGCCAAGCGTGTCTGGCGAAACGAATGACCTACATGGTGTGGCAGTAACGCGTTAGCTCCCAGAAAAGGTAATAACGTGTCCGATCCCTACTGCTGAACACTGCCCTCCGGAGTTTTCCAAACATCTTAGAACCATTGTGGTTATCACAGAACTTCCACTTTGTGAGGTTGAATGGCGGTTTAGAAACACCTGTATCCATCTTTCCTTTTGTATAGATGGTATATACGTCCAGGGTATTTCTGCATATTACAGGCCACACTGTGTAATTCTTCATCTCTTTTTGCCTCTTCGAGTACATGAATCGCTGCCTAAAGAAGTACAAATTGTACCTATAAATTCCACCACACTAAAAGGTCGGCAAAGACCACCCTACGGAGTTGCTCCATCTGTTCGGCAATAGTTCGAAGGCGATCGAAAGCCCTTCCTTTTACAAGTTCACTGCATAACATCGCAAATTTCAGTTGTAGATAATAATACATACTTTGGATCTAGATACTTTTAACACCGTCATACTGACCGAGCGGAAACCAACTGCTGCGCCAAGGCCACTAGATCGTCCGGAGAAACACTATCGCTGTTAGACTCTGAGATAACCAGCCGTGAACCGTCTCCACGAGGCGTCACCAGCTCCACTTCCACTTAAAAATAGCCTGTTTCCAGAAAAGTGGTAACTATATGAAGAATGAGCGAACTTAGCGCATCATTACTACAGGTTCCCCAATCCTCGTGAAAAAAAACACACGCCATAGCTAGGACTACAAGCTCCCACTACACCGGTGCTTTTCAAAATCTCAAACAAATCCTATTCGCTCTGGCCCATAATGCAAACAAAATCCTATAGTGCCACTCATTTAATATCAAGATCCAAGACTCAATAATATTTTCCATAACCAACTAGACACAACATCATGGACAACTAGAGTGAACCTTCTGGTAGAGCAACCAAGCACGTTCACTATGGTCCACATAACGTCCCTAATCAAGTTTTAGCAATAACTCTTCTACTTCAACCATTTCTAGTACCAATATTACCATTCTGATTCTCCAGTGGTACCTTCACGACGGCACTAACATCTGCATGCATCGTACAGTACACCTGTTGTGAAGACAACTTTTAAAACAAGCTCTCAGCTGGTTTTTCACCGTTAAATATCTCACAATCGAAGTATCGATTTATTCGAAGGACAAATAACACAAAGTACTTTTATTATAACAAGATAAACAAGATACGTCCTGATACACGATATACTCAGAGATTAATACTCTTCTCCATCCTCGTATACACCTTCGTTAGAGTCGACCCCGACCTGAAACAAAACTGTTACAAGACACTTCAAGATTACTGCACATAAGAAAATAACGCAGACCTCTTCGTAATCCTTTTCAAGAGCAGCAAGGTCTTCACGTGCTTCACTGAACTCGCCCTCTTCCATTCCTTCGCCAACATACCTTAACATCTATCAATAACAAAAACAAATTAAAGACCGCATCCTAGATCATAAGTGTCCTGCAGGTTAAAAAAACTGCAAACACTACTAACATGGGCAGTATGAATATGCTCACCAGTGGACAAAAGCACGCTTCGCGTACATTAGATCAAATTTATGGTCTAGGCGAGCCCAGGCTTCTGCAATTGCAGTCGTATTCGAGAGCATGCACACGGCACGAGGGACCTTGGCTATGTCACCACCAGGAACAACAGTCGGAGGTTGATAATTGATTCCAACCTAAATAAACAGTGATTACATCGCATCACTAACTGGTGAAAGGAACTGCTCATCGCACCTTGAAACCAGTTGGACACCAGTCAACGAACTGAATGGAGCGCTTCGACTTAATGGCAGAAATGGACTGATTTACATCCTTCGGGACAACATCGCCACGATATAAGAGACAAACAGCCATGTACTTTCCGTTACGTGGGTCGCACTTCACCATTTGATTTGCAGGTTCGAAACACATATTGGTAATGTCATTTACGGACAAAGCCTCGTGATATGCCTTAAAAAACAAAGTACGCATTCGTTGCAAAATAACAACTCCAAAGTAACTACCCACTTTTTCGGCAGAAATAAGGGGTGAATATGTTGCCAAAGGAAAGTGTATGCGTGGATAAGGGACTAAATTTGTCTGGAACTCCGTGAGATCAACATTCAAAGCACCTTCGAAGCGCAGAGAAGCGGTGATTGAAGAGACGACCTAAAAAAAAAGGAAAAAACTTACATGCAATAATATAATACATGGCGATTGTACGAAACTCGCAACTACCTGAGAAATAATCCTGTTGAGGTTGGTATAGCTAGGTCTTTCTACGTCCAAGTTGCGGCGACAGATATCATAAATTGCTTCGTTATCAACCATAAAGGCACAATCGGAATGCTCGAGAGTAGTATGTGTCGTCAGGATAGAGTTATACGGTTCCACTACAGCAGTAGACACCTACAAAAACAAACGTTAGTACTACAATATGGAACTTTCTTCAAAATAAACTACAATAAAACCAAACCTGAGGAGCAGGGTAGATAGAAAACTCAAGTTTGCTCTTCTTCCCGTAATCAACTGAGAGACGCTCCATCAACAATGAGGTGAATCCGGATCCAGTACCTCCACCGAAAGAGTGGAATATCAAAAATCCTTGTAAACCGGAACAGTTATCGGCAAGACGTCGTGTTCGATCTAATACGAGGTCGATGATCTCCTGAAAAATTTTCCTTTAATAGCGTAAAATGAACGAATGAAGTTAATACCTACTTTTCCAACGGTGTAATGACCACGAGCATAATTATTAGCCGCATCTTCTTTACCAGTGATCATTTGCTCAGGATGGAAAAGCTGCTTGTATGTTCCACTCCTAATTTCATCTGAAAGAAGCATTTTAGCAACAAATCACCATTTGAAGATGGCCACAACACCACATACGTAAGCATAGCGAAGCTGGAAAGGGACAAATCATTCTAGCGCAAAAAAAACTGGCAATTCAACCGTCGAATCCATAAGTATCTCAGGGCAAGAGTATACATTCTTCCAATAAAAACTTATCCGATCCCAACCGCACTTTCCACGGCGCATTAAAACACAAACTGCGAGCATTTATTTCCTCACAGATAAGGGACAGGCAAACAACGTTTCTGACGGGAAAAGTATGAAAAAGTGCAACTTGACCTACAACTACCCGCCAGGGAGTCACTAGATACTTAGTATATTTCCGCTATGTTCAGCACAGCACAACGTACTAAGTGGCGCTCGCAATTCAGCATGCTTCTATAAGGTAAGGATCAATACGAGCTTACCAACGACCGTCGGCTCGAGGTCCACCATTATTGCACGGGGAACAAAGCGGCTATTTCCAGTTTCCGAAAAGAACGTGGTGAAAGACTCGTTCTCGTTCTTAGATGGCATGATGCCATCAGGCTGAATTCCATGCTCTAGACAGTACAGCTCCCAGCATGCATTTCCAATCTGCACACCAGCTTGACCAACATGAATTGAAATTACTTCGCGCTGAAAATATCCTCTCTAAATAGATCACTCATATGAAACGATTTCCATAAAAAATGGCTCGAAACAAGCAAACCACTCACCATTGTTTGCTATCCACAATAGGAAGATGGCACCTAAAAACATGAACTAAAAATGGCATACAGAGATGCGTACAACATAATAAAGGCCAACAACGACTAATATTATCGACCAAACAACGAGACAGCGCAATGGGTTGGCAGCGGTGGATACGGACCGCGCGGCCCCGATGAGTCACCGGCTATTTGAACAAGCGGTTTTCGCGCCATCGCGCAGCGTACTGCGACACACCCCACAGTGTGCAAGTGCGATGCGTTATAGGGGCTCCTACGCATTTATTGGCGGAGTCCTAATGGGAACGCGGTACGTGTTTCGAAAAAATGGTAGGTAGTGGTGGGCCAGTAGGAACGGATGGTAGCAGGTATCGTTAGACGTTTGCTTTCTCGAACAATCCGCGTATAGGTTTTGGAACTGATAAACTTATGGAGTGTCATCTCAGCTTAAGGGTTAGTAAACGCCAAAAAACCGCCTGCAGTTAGCTTTGCCGTGTTGGTACAACTAGCAGTAATGGAATACCAACACAAAAGCTGCTGTGGATCGTGATGTTCATAACAAAGGGTAGATGGATGAGCAAGAAGTACAGGAATGAACGTATAGGGACAATACCTACAAATTATCGCGGTGTAATACCTACAGAAACGCTGTTAGGGATCTTAAGGTCTACAAAAAAAAACGTGAACTGATGGGCAATAAGTGCAGGAATAAACGTGCGCTACATTCACAAAGCATGAGACTTCATTTAAAGCACAGAACTTCGTCCTAAACGCCCACGTGGATAGCCCTCGCTTTACGCTAGTTTTGGTTCAATTCAGATTGTTTAGACGAAAATCAATAAAGGACGATAGAGACAGGTCAGAATATCGACGTTCCATGGCAAGAAACCTGTTAGTGATCGCGCCGTAAAGCATTGAAGCAGGACTTCCGATTTGGACATGAAAGCATCAAAGATGGTCAGGGCTGGGAATGGCTCCCATGCAGACGCTAACCAAAGTCGATCCATAACAATGGGGCTGAATACTGATGCGAAAAAGTAGAAGTTTCGGGACACCAGGTTATTTCGAAAGTTAGAGCACCATGGATAGAAAGTGGATGAAGTAAATGGGAGACAGAGCGAAAAAGAGAGACAGAGGCCGAGAGACAAAACCAGAGACGGAGAGACAGATAATCGGATTTGAACGACAGATTTCGCCGCCTATTGATTGATTGTACCGTACGCGATAGATCTGTGCATTGATTAGCCGAAGACGAAAATCGAAACACTTACTAGGGCCAAATTTGCATCACAATAAGGTACTAGTTGCTTTCGTGGTTTTAGCTAGAACTACCCACTAACTCTTGGATTGTGACAAACCGCTAGAAAGCGGGATTTTGTTGGACAAAAGGACCCGCAATGCCTACGACTGAACCGATGGAGCAGTAGAAATGAACCACATGTGCTTCAAGGCAACGCTTAGTAGCACTTCATAAAACTATTTCAAATTTCAAAAACTGAGAAAAAGTCGGTTCCGAAGCTTCACAAGATTCATCTGTACTTGGAATTCTTGGGAACCAACTAATAAATCACTACTTTTTCAAGAATTTGAGTTAGTAAATGAGGCGAAAAGTCCTTAAAAACGAAGCCATTGCTGCCTCTTTAAGAAGTACATGTGCCCCAAAAGGTACCATTTCGGTATGGATTAAACTGCATCTCTTTGGAAGATGGGCGCAGATTATACTTGGATGGTAGCCGCGTGTGGTGCAGTGGTCAGAGGCGCCCTGCAACACGCACATGGAATCGATCCCGTGCCCGTGGCCCACCATGCCTTACATCCCTCCGGGGTCAAAAAATTGGTACCGGACTTATCTGGGAGGATAGCATCACTAGCTCGATACATCGATAGGTTATTGCGAGTCATTGTAAAAACCAGATATGGATTCAATTACCTCCAACGATACTTAATGAACTCGAATGCATGGCGCATCCCTATGGGATTGATCAACGCCGATTGCCTTAGAGCTTTTTACTTCGATGGGCAGTGCTTACCGGTTGTGCGGGCTCCAGCATAACCTCCACTGTTTCGGAGTTTTGTTGGCTTAGCCACTGTGGTTCCCTGGAATTCTGAGGCCAGCAAGGCTACGGTCTGCCCAGGTTGTCACCACCACATGCAGTCGCCGCTCTTGTGGATCGGAGGAAGGTTGCCGCCACGCGACTAGTTTGATCCCAGGACGGTGGTGGATCTTGGTACTGGTTTACTCTTAGCTGACCTTCCTGATGGAAACGCTGGACTCCTTCAGCTTGGGAAACCCTGCCGTGGGCTCAATCCCCTGCTGTACATCGTAGCCTGACATCCAGGAACATCTCTCAGCCACGATGAGGCTGTAAACTGTAGGGAGGCGCAGATTATAATCGTCCTTAAACTGAGGAATAAAATTCACTACGAACTAATACATGTGAGTTAGAAGTTGAGAGCTAAGAAAAGATGTTAACTCCTAGTTAACCTAATAAAACTAAGCGACAGTACTGCAAAACTTTCTTCGAACACGATCAGCACTTGGTGGATCCAGGGCATAGGACGATCTGTCTTAAGTACTGCGTTGGAATTAAACTGAACTATTGATATAATGCGGAAAAAATTAGAAGAAGGGGCAAACAGAAGAAGAATGAGTTGTCGATGGTTCGTAGTGTCTCAAATGAGCGTCTATTTGTGAGCCAGAGACGGCACGCGTCGGTGTATTGAGAACGGATTGAAAGATACACAAGTGGAACCTTCCAATAACGGTGATCTTGTAGGAGGAATTGAGCGCGAATTGGCGGATAGGGATGGAAAGTTGGAAATGAGGGTAGTGGGTGATGAAAAGCCTTCAAAAAAAAGGTTGGTTATATAACTGATGTCTACCCAGTGATAGTTACCCACTCAATTCTCTAACCACTATTGGACTATCCAAAATGTTAACGCTGGCAATCTCTGTAAGGACTATGCACTGAAATCTTGCCTGTACATTGGGAAACAAAAATTGACTTAACTTTTGTTTACTAGCTATTTTCCTTTCAGGCCAAGATGTTATGTGAAATACAACCACAAAGATACTGAGATATGAGCAAAACTCCACATGAGTTTTGAACCCTGACCACTCTTTCCGTTGGCTCACCTGCTACCCACTGCACCACAGAGGCACCTGCTTTGGCTTTCTCTCAGAGAGCTTTTTCCCTAACTGTGCTATCAGTAGTCGACCATCGATGGGAATGATCTTGGGAGCACAACTGGGCGTTTACACACGCTTACAGGGCCAGTTACAAGGCTTAAGGTTCTAAAATTTCCAACGATCGTGCAGTAATTCAAAACACTTAAGGTACGTTAGGGAACACCATAGTTTCCTTTAAGACGAAACTCCGGTTGTTCAACTGCTTGCATGCTCTGAATACGCTTTACTGGCTTGAGGAAATAAACATCTAATTTTGGTAAAGGACAAAGCTAAAGCTCTAGGCGTTGATCAATCCCTAAGAGATGTGCCATGCATTCGACTTCATTGAGCTTCGTTGGCGGTGATTGAATGCATATCTGGCTTTTACAATGGCTCACGGTGGCCTACCGATGTATCGGCCCAAGGATGCTATCCTCCCAGCCAAATCTGATACCAGTTTTCCGACCCGGAGGGATAGGAGGCTTGATGAGTCATGGGTGCGGGCGATTCCACGTATGTGTCGCAGAGCGCTTCGACCTCCCGAATGCGCCACACGCTCCCTTCTAATCTAATTTTGGTAGTCTAAGAAAACTCGAATCTTGTGGGGAAAGAAGTATTGATTTTAGCGGATTCTGTCTCAAGTAATAAATTTCAAGGTAGCGGATAGTGATCCCGCTCACTATGGAGAGGACCAAACCTAACACGAACCTTTCATTCTTCCTGGATCTGCAAATTAGAACCCGACTTTTCTGAGACATGCTCGCTCTATAATCCACATGGAAACGCCCTAGCACGGTAATCCCAGGATTCCAGGTAGAGTATAATCGACAAATACTCAGAGACATTCGTAACGAAGACAAAAAAAAACCAAGCGGCATCCAAACCGCAACCCAAGAAGGATTTGAAGACCTTCGTGAATGGTGAATGGTGTTCGGATCCGCAAAGTGTGATACACGTGATGGCGAACCATCTAATACAAAAATCAATAATAAATAGAATTCAAGGTAGAAAGACTGGCTGAGAGAAAGGCAGATGGAGGGGCCCAGTGGTGCAGTGGGTTACACGTGAGCCTCGGAAAGGGTAGCCGCGGGTTCGAATCTAGTATAGGGCCCAAGTTTCGGAAATATCTCAGGATTACTGGGATTTTACCTCGTACAGTATCTTGCCGTAAAAAAGTATGGGCAGTAGGTAAACGGTTGAACACGCTGATGATCAGTTCTGAAAACTTTTCGACGTCAAAGAATATGCTTGCGTTCTAATATTTCCGATCCTATGCCTACTTTAGAAGGCTATTATATGTGCTAAACTATGTAGTCCACACTATCAAAGACTAAAACCGGAAGCCCAGCCACCTTGGGGCAGCAATACGGGACCATCGGTTCAATACGACGTCAGATAATGTGTATTGACCGCAGGCTGATTCTATGACGTCTGAATTCTCGGATGTCGATGGTACTACTCGCTAGTTACTTCTTCTGCCGGACTGAAAATAATCCCAGAGTACTTATTCTGGGTAGGAGAAGATCGTAAACTTTCAGTTATGTTAAGACATGTTGCTTTCTTCTATAATTCTTTTTTCCTTCCTTTTTTCCTTCCTCAAGCTTGCATTTCGATCTTTCATTTACTTTTTAGCCAATTCTTTGAAGTGATGTTTGTTCTTTCAGTCATAAATGGCAGACGATGGTTATCGTCCGCGACCTCCACAAGGTGAGATTTGGCTAAAAAGTTTTTAGTTTGAGTGTGTAGTCTCGTGTTGCCGTACAATTTTGCCGAAGGTGAAAACAAGGGTCTAAAATGTTCAACACATATTCTTTACGATTTCCTATGTGTGTAAAACCAAAGTGCTCTCAACAGTTTACCGCCTGATCTGGCTGGGAGGTGTTCTTGAACGTCCGACTGCGATGTACAGCAAAGAATTTATCTCCCCAGCAGGGTCTCCCAGGCTGAGGAGTCCGGCGTTTCCATCCGGAAGCCCAGCTTAGAGCAGACCGATACCATATCCACCACCGTCCTCGTAACGAACTAGTCGCATGTTGACAAATCTTTCTCTAATCCGCAAGGGTGGAGACACTTTATGGTGGTGAAGATCTAGGGTAGACTTTGGCCAGGCTGACCTCGGGACTCCAGGTAAACACAACGGTCAAACCAGCAAAACTCCGAACAATGGAGAATATGCTGGGGCTCGCACAGCCAGTGAAGACAGGTCGTCCCAGTATCCAAGTGAGTGTAAGAGAAAAGCAGTATCTAACTTACTTAGATATTTGGATGGTCCGTCTTCACGAGCTGTGCGGACCCCTGCACATATGCCATTCGTTCCTTTCTCTCGCAGTCGTAGTCCATGGTGGTGGTCTTGTTCGAGCATGATAGTGCTTGCGAGTCTCATACCGTGATCTGTAAAACAACTGAAGCTGCGGGTACAGCTGACTAACTTTGTTTACGAACACGTCCATCCAACGCGTAGGTGGTCGTCCAAGGGGACGTTTTGCATTCTCTTGGAGTCCACTCTATTGTTCTTTTCGTCCATCTGTCTTCTGTTCTTCTCATTATGTGACCGAGCCATCTGTGTTTCGCTGTCGATGTATATTCTTCTGGATCTCGAAGATGTGACAGATTTCGAAGGTCAGAGCTTCGCATTCCGGCTACATATTGAGAGTGCCGGTTATATTTCAGAAAACATCGCTCAAGCGCTCTGTAAGCAGTCGAAGCATTCTTGACGTAGTTGAAGTATCAACCCACATCTCTGCAGCATAACAGAGCGCTGGGAGGACCGTAGAATCAAAGAGATGAGAGCGGATTTTCGGGTACAGTTGGTCCGTGGCTTCTCTGAGAGGCCTGAATGCGACTCAAGCTGCTCTCCTTCTTCTATCTAGTTCCTCCTTCATGTTGTTTTCCATGCTCATTGATCGCCCAAGGTAAACGTACGAGGTTGTCTCTGCAATAAGAGAGCCATCCAATTCAATTTTTTCGCCTTCGCACCATGGGTTTTTCATGAATTGGGTCTTATTTCGATTTGTGTGAAGTCCAATCTCTTTCCCCGCTTCGTTGAGCTCGTTGATCATCACCTCTGCTTCGCTAGTACTTCTTGAGAAGATGACAATGTCGTCGGCAAAACGGTTTGATAGGAATTTTCCATCAATACGTGCGCCTTTCTCATCCCAATCGAGTAGCTTCATTATCCACTGCAGTGCGGCACTGAACAGCTTTGACGATTTTGTGTTCCCCTATCGAACCCCTTTTCCTATGGGTATTGTAAGAGGTCGAGGGAAAAGCTGTATTTCGTAGTGCAGTTCTGATAATAGTCGGACAGAGTTCTTTTGTAGAACGGGTCCACTTCTTGGTCGACGAGCGCTGATAGGATTGCATTCGTTTCGACACTGTCAAACGCTTTCTCATAGTCGACAAAGGTTAGGGCTAGAGGCAAGTGGTATTTTCGACAAAATTCGAGGACCCTGGACACGGTTTGGATGTGGTCCATGCAGCAAAATCCTGCTTGCTCGACTGGTTGCGTGTTGTGTTAGTAACGTGTTGCAGTAGGATGAAGCTTCAATTTCCTTCTCTTTTCGAGCAAGTTCTTAGGAGTGATGGAGATGCGATCCGATCTTCTTGCTTAGGAACTGAGGCGAATTCGGCACAGCTTTTCAGTCCTTCGACAAGCAGCTCGTAGTCTTCGGTCGGGTTTTCTTTAATTTGCCAGTCACGTTTGGACAGGGCTTCGTTCAGAATGTTCTCATCGTATACAGCTAGACTTTTTCCTCCTGGTCGATGAAGAGTTTTCCAGCTTGTGACTGAATCGAATCTTAGCGCAAAGAAGGCGGTGATCGGAACCAGTACAGAATGACAGGACTACTGATGTGTCAAGTAGGCACCATTCCCGGTGTATCAGGATATGGTCGATTTCCGTATGAATCATGCCGTTGGGGGACTCCCATGTCCAGCGGCGGCTTTGTTTCTTCTGAAAAAACGAGTTTCCGTGGAAGAGACGTGTTGCTGACAGGAGTCCTGCGAGACGGTTCCCATTTTCATTTCTTTCTCCTAGTCCAAAATTTCTGATCCTGCATTGCTTTGGCCTTTCCTATTCGGCGTTGAAGTCTCCAAAAACAAATTTATGATATGCTTTATCATTGCGGATGGTTTCCTCCAACTGATAGTAGAACGCATTTAATTCGTACTCAACAGCTGCGTCGGTCGGTGAGTAACAATTGATGATAGTTATCTTCTTATGATGCGACCGTAGAAGATGAAGGACGGCTATGCGAGGGGAAAGGATCACGTATGAGTCGACGAGATGAACAATGGACGGACGGACGACAAAGCCTACGCCACCGACATTTCGTGACGGGATCTTTTTTCCACGGATCACAAGGGTCCCGTTGTTTAGTTGGCGTATGTTGGTCTCCTTGGTTTTTGTTTCTTGTAATGCGATCACAGAAAATTTAATGCGATCTGCTTCTACAAGAAGGGCGTGAAGATCATCGGTGTATGTGGAGAGTGTTCTGGCCTTATAGGTGCATAGTGAGAAACAATCTCCATGGTGTATCATGCGTGTGTTCTTCAGATCCGGTTCCAATGACGTCCTGCGTAACCCGAGATTTTCTAGCCTCTCACCGGTCGTCCCACTACCTGACGTCATAGACGGGAGCACGCAGTGTACGGGGTACTGAGGCTGGCCTATTGGTGGTCGTGCAACTTGGTCCTCCCTGGATTCCTGACGTAACCTTGCAAGGGCGTATCCAGGTTTTCGCGACGATGTGGATCAGAGGGAGGTGTGTTTTCGGCGACGAATCCTTTGCTCGGTCTTCCTACTAGTTGATTCGAGAGAAAAAAAAAAACCGAAATCAGAAACGAAAGTAGGAATGTAAAAGTGATCGACCGCTCAAGGACGATGTAGAAACCGAACGCAAAGCAGTGTCTAATGTTTTATTAAAATATCAGCATTTCGTAGGGGCAGTTGTTTTAAAATTTACTTTGTTCGAGTGAAACAGTTGGACATTGATATTGGAATTCGCGTTGTACTACATTATTGGATGTACCTTGATTCCTATTAGAAAAACTTTTCGCAGGAAACATTTAAGTATTGTGCGGAAAATAATGGAACCATTTACATTGCTTCAAATTTTCACTTACTGCATATTCTTTTTCCACGGCAGCGTTTGATGCGGAAATACAACCATGAAGATGCTGAGGTATGATCAAACTCGGAATCTGAACCGGTCTTCGAACTCAGGTCTAACCTTACCGAAGGCTCATGTGTTGTCCACCACACTAACCAGGGCCCTTTGCTTTTCTCTCAATCAGTTTTTACCCGCTATCAGCAATCATCCGTAAGCAGGAATGATCCGGAGAGCACAAATCGGCATTGAACCCATTTAGACTGATGATTAACTTAAGTAAATGAAGAAGTTTGTAATTTCGGCTACATCTTTTGCTTGACTGGGTTCAGTGGCGCTTTTCGTCCCCAGATAACTCCTGTTGGTGAGTGATTAGAGTAATCGATAGAGTAAAAATATGGCTGAGAGAAAGGCGAAGCAAAGGACTCGGGGGTGTAGTGGCTAACACGCGAGACGCCAGGAAGGGTAATCGCTGGTTCGAGGACCACCTGACGTTCCGAGTTTTGCACATGTCTCAGTATCCTTGTGGTTAGAACGGCTACATTATTTATTTATTTTTTTTTGATTAGCAGCGACCTTTATATTATCAGTTCTTTGGTGGCTACAACGCTATTTATACGCTAAAATAGCTCTTTATATGGTAAACTTCTACGTTACCCATCTTAAAATTGTATACAGAGCTATAAAAGTAAAGTAGTGCCCTTGTTGCATGAGGTTTCGCTATGATTTAATTTTCCATGTTGGTATCGCCAATGTTACAATTTTATCGTGTTTGTCCACTTGAATATATTTGGGAATGTATATGTAACTGCCCAAATGAAAAGGTAGAACAAGATTCCGTTCTGAAGAGTAGTAGCGGTTCTTGCTTAAATGTTCTGCTTTACTTTACATATTGTACGTGTCTCAGAACTTCACTTGTTTCGTTATCGTTGCAGTCGTCACCCATGGAGGTTACCTTGTTTACGTCTTCAGTTTTCAGTTAAAATTCTTTCCGATCCTGTTTGGTATGTTTAGGGCAGGATGTTTGAGCCTTATTTTCAATGCATTTGCGAAATTTCAAAGCCAGTGAGTTCGTCTATCGGAGGGAAGTTTGCCTCTTTGCGACCTGTTATTCCGCGGATATTGCAACAATTCATGTCGTCGGTTTTTCTACTGGTCGAGGAGAAGACCTATCTTAACAGTAATAATAAGTAATAAATAAGACTCTGGGGTTTGTCAGTCCTTGAGGGATGCGGCATGCGTTAGACTTCACTAAGCATCGTTGGAAGTGACTAGATGCATATCTGGTCTCTACAATAACTCTCGGTGGCCTACCGATATATCGAGCCAGTGCTGCTATCCTCCCAGACAAGTCTGATACCAATTTGCCGAGTCCGGAGGGATAGAAGGCTTAGTGAGCCTTGAGCGCGGAGATTGACTCCATATGTATTGCAGGGCGCGTCCGAGTACTGCGCTACACGCTTCCTTAAGAACTAGTGGAAAGGTTAAATTTTCATGTGGTGGTTGCATTGCGGTTAGATCCATTTTTAAACTAGTTTTGTCTAAATGTAACTGAAGATCAGGAGGAACTTCTCTTTTGAACCATGATCCCATGTTAATATTCATGTTGAATTTTCTTTGTGGATATAAAATACTCTTTAGATGATGACCTGCGGAACGCTATCGAGCGTTTGGCTGTCTTTGTTGCTAAAAATGGTCCCGAGTTTGAGAAAATGACCATGGAGAAGCAGGAGGGAAATCCAAAATTTGCATTTCTTTATGGCGGACCGTTTAACGAGTACTATCGTTTCTGTGTGGAACGGGAAGTTCAGAATCGTTAGTAATTGACATTGCTTTTTTTCTGCTAACAGAAGCAACTCTGGAGTCTTTCGAGACATTTTAAACCGATTTTCATTTATCTTTAGTATAAATGATTAATATACGTTGTTTCATTGGTAAACTAACGTGGGGTTGCTACCAATTTATTCGGCTAACGTTTCCACACAGTCGATCATCGACTCTGATGAGGACGAAGACGTTGAAACGTTAGCTGAATATTGTTAACAACGTCGTGCTGGCTCATCCATGAAACAAAGTATATTGATCATTTGAGACAATTCTTCACAGTTTTCCAATGGTAGGATTTGACGGTTTTATAGTTCATGGTGGTCCACCACATCATCAAGGAAACGGTTGTATCGTGCCGCCTCCAGTCGATTCAGAGTTTATCAGAAGAATGAATGTACAAAAGGAACAGTTGAAACAACAAATTACTGACAGTGAACGAAATCTGAAAGCCCACCTTGATTCTATCCCGGCGATGAAAGAAGTGCGTTTATACTTTCGCTCGTGATCTTTCCGTCTTGTAATCCAATTCGACAGAAATGTTCAGGCACAAGTTGCGCAAGCAGTGGTTTTATCAGAGTCACAGAAGATGTCACAGATTTTGGCAAATGTAAACTTCAATGTGGCTCCATTGGGGGCAATACTGGACCAGCTCAATTCCGGAAAATGCTCCAAAGATCTTGTTTCGGTCAGACTTATTACATTAAAGTTTTTGCTACTTGATGCCGTGTGGGTAACCCAAAACTTTTTCGTTACAGGCTAGCCGCAAGTGGATATTTGAAAACTGTCAAACCGATCAATTACGTGAGGTTGTCCTCACATATTTGCTGAGCAGGTTTTTCTATAAAATATTCCTTCTGTGTCTGTGTTATTATCACGTCTGATATTACTTCACTTATCTAATGCTTTTTTCAGGGTAAAAGACTCCCATGCCAGCGACAATTTTCGTCTCAATATTCTCTACGTTATAAATGACTGGGCTTATCAATGGTAATCTTTTCTCTGAAAAACCTTGTTGTTCTGTTAACTTTTCGTTTGCTTCTTACTACAATTTTTCACAGCAGGCTGTTACATTTGGTACAACCACAATGATGTTGAGATATTTACAAAACTCCTGATCGCAGGTCTCTGCGGTGAAGAACGAACGCGCTATTACCCTTTGCGGGGGCTAACGCGTTCACCACCACACCATGCGAGTCCTCTGTTTCGCCTTTCTCCCAGATTTCCCCCTTTTCTCGACGGCAGTCTCAGCTTAACTGGATTAGCTAGTTTTCTGTCTAATAGTGCCATAAGCACTCACCCGCCAACAGGATTAATCCGGGGAGCTCAAATCGGCAACGAACCCAATTAAGCTGAGGCTGTGGTCAAGAAAGGAAGGAAATCCGAAAGAAAGGCTAAATGAAGGACCCGAATGGTGTGGTCGTGAACGCGTGAACTCCCAGAAAGAGTGGCAGCGCGTTCGTTCTCCGCCGCAGACACCTGCGGTCCGGAGTTTTGCAAATATCTGAACATCGTTGTGGTTCTATCTTATTGTTGTATTCACGCTTGCTGATTTGCAGCCAACGTAAGCGTCTGGACTCGCAAACTCAAATGTTATCTCGCTATGTGCCGCAAATGTACGCTTTTACTGCGGAGCTATCCACAGATGGTATGATGCAGCAGAAGTTAGACAAACTCATTGGTGTTTGGGAAGGTCACAATTACTTCAACGATCACTGCTTCAAGGTTTTCTCTTCGTTGACTTACTCAGTTTTCTCGTATTTATGTTTCTGTGATGTGACCAATACTTTTCATTCCACAGTTCTTGACTTACTTTTTTGATTTTTCAATAATTCTGGTCTTTAATATTCGAATCACGAACTTTTAATTCCTGACTGGGAAAGTTTTAATGGGTTTTGTGGTTTTTTAATGTGGTATGCCTCCAGTTATTTCAACTTTCTTACTGTTTCCATAGAGATTTTATCATACTTGAAAGTCTACAATCCATATGCTGGGCTTAATAGTCCATTCCACCACGTAATGGGCGCGTGTGGCGCAGTGGTCAGAGGTGCTCTGCAATACACATGGGATCGATCCCCACACTGTAGGTCCACCATGCCTTCTATCTCTCCGAGGTCGACAGGTTGGTACCAGACTTGTCTGCGAGGATAGCAGCACTGGCTGGATACATTGGTAGGCCATCGTGAATCATTGTAAAGACCAGATATGCATTTAGTCACCTCCTACGAAACTTAATGAAGTCGAATGCATGACGCATCCCTAACGGATTAATCAAGGCCGAAATCTTCATCCATCTTTATTTATATGATCTTATAAACTGATCTTCAGCTGCTGCGAGGTTGGTATAGGTCTTCGTTGTCGTTGTCGTTGTTGTTGGTGTTGTTGGTCGATGGCTGACGTTTCAACGATTTCACCTTCCTCAGAGCCGTGTTGTTACGAGTGTTACTGAGACTAAGGAAGGCGAAATTGCCGAAACGTCATCCATCGACCAGCAACACTAACGACAACGACAAAGAAAACCTATACCAACCTCTCATCAGCTAAAGAAGGTCGGTTTATAAGATCATATAAATAAATATATCAACTATCTATGCCGACGTTTATGGAAAGTCGGTCTTTTGAGCTTTATTCTTCTTTTGTCTGCCACATATGGACACTATACTGTCCATACTGCCCTGGACCAAACGACCGAATGGACATTGTACTTCGATAGTTGGATGACCTGTCTTCACTAGTTGTGTAGCATAATTTCCATCCATCGGAGATTTGCTGGTTTAGCCATCGTGGTTATTGGGGCCCGGAGGACAGCCTGGCCAAAGTCTGCCCACGTCGTCATCACCACGGGCAGTCGCCGCCCTTGTGGATCATGCGGAGGTTTGCCACCATGCAACTAGTTTGATAGCAGGAAGGCGATGGAACCTGGTATTGGTTTACTCTTAAATGGGCTTCTTGGTGGAAACGCCTGTCTCCTCAACTTAGGAGACTACTGGGGGATTAATCGCCCGGCCGTCGATCGCAGCCCTGCACCTAGGAACACCTCCCAGTCATGATGAGACGGTGAACCGTTACCATACATGAATACTGTGCTGTGCCTACCTGAGTTTAGTGGGTTCCAAATTTTTTTTTGCCAGCGTGTGTATACTCTTTCGATAACAAATCGAAAGCTCATCAAAATAGTGGGGGTGAGACGAGAAACACCATTTTCTACAATTAATGATTTGCAAGAAGCAAAACGTTTTTTGAAATAGTTGATTAACCGGTAATTTGACCAACAACTAAATGTTATTTCGTTTTATTGTTCGAAACCCCTCAAGGCCTCAGTTTGTTGAAAAACGTTTTTCTAATTGTCAAAAAAAGAGACGTAAACGCGTAATTCGGCTTAGGCCGGTTACGAAATACGGTCGCAGGGACGGAACGGGTTAAGGGATATTGTTTTAAGGTTCTACAATGTAGCTTACTAATACCTAAAATTTGACCTTAGTTTGTTTTGGTCCCTAACTCTGGAACAGAAAATAACTCTTGTTCGAGTCATATCGGGCTGCATTAAATTTCAGCAACTACGAAATCCTGGTCAGATATTCAGCTCTGCCAAAGCTGTTCAGGCAGCTGAATATGCGAAAGTAAGTCCTTATTTGTAATATAGCTGTGTAGTTTTAGCTGAGATATGTGTTGACTTAGTTAGCGGCGGACATTGAAGTAAATCTGCAAGCAATGTACTCTGGATATGAGCAACAGCATAAGAACTATGTACAGCACATCATGCAACAAATAGCTCAGATCGATATGCAGATAGAAGCCGAAAAGGATCGAGCTCGAGGTTTGTGAAAGGTGGTTATGATGGGTGCAGTAAACAATCTATGCCAGGAGTGCAGTTTGGGAAAAAATAAAAGAAAATAAAAGGATGAAGCTATGAATGTTGATCAATCCCTGAGGGATTCGCCATTCATTCGACTTCATTAAGCACCGTTGGAGGCCGCACACGTCATTTGGGGACAGAATGGTCTGTACGAATGTATTGAGGTTAAAGTTTTTTTTTATGTGGATTGTGACTGAAGCTTTTTTCTTTCTGAACTTACATAAAGAAGATATGGAATGAGTATAGTCGTTGGCGTACTCTTTTGCGTTATAGATGCGTTGTAAAAATAAGGCAGAATTTTTTGTTTACTTCACATTGCCAAGGTTTCGTGAAGTGTCGAAATATGTCCGGTTAGTATAACTTCAATGATGCTGGGATATCTGCAAAACTTCGGACCGCAGGCGTCTGCGGTGGGGTACGAACGCGCTATTGTCTTTTGTCGGGAGTAACGCGTTCACCACCACACCATTCTGGTCCTCCGTTTCGCCTTTCTCTCAGATAGTTCTATCGATCTGTACCATCAGAAATAACCTGTCAGCGGGATTGATCTGGAGAGCCCAAGTCGGCAACTAACCCAGTTAAGCTAAGGTTGTAGTTATAATCACAATTTTAGGTTATTGTTTACTGCTTATTCTTTTTTAATGGCAGGATGTATTGTGAAATATAACTTCAGTGATGCTGAGATATTTGCAAAACTCCGGACCGCAGGTGTCTGCGGTGGGGCAACGAGCATGGAACGAACGAATGGTGTGCTGGTGAACGCGTTACTTCCCGGAGAGGACAACTCGTTCGTTCCCCACCGCTGACACCTGCAGTCCGGAGTTTTGCAAATATCTCAGTATCATTGAAGTTATCTTTCGCAGTATACTCTGCTATTGAGTAGGAATAGGCAGTAAATAATAAGTTAAAATTATTCCTGATTAAATTTATAAATTACTAATTGAACTTCATCTGGTTTTCCTGGTATGCCTGCTAAACATGAGGTTTTAGGAGCTATTCCATCACTTCTTACCGGTATGTCGCGTGAACCACCTCCCATTCCATGTTCCGGGCCTCCTGCTGGTCCAGGACTCAATGCTCGCCGCTCACGATTTGATCAGCAGCCGAATACAATTGCCAGCAAATCACAGGAATCATACGGACAGTTCTTTGCTCCTCCACCCAGGAGTGCTCCGAAACAGGGCTGGATGGAGGATGGTTTGTCTTTTTTTAACGTTAAATTGTGTAAATGTTTTCCTTGCTGTTTAGTGTTGCTGGTTACGTTACGCCGGTAGCTTTCATTACATCCCAAAAAATTGAAATCTAGTTTCCATCATGACTTCATTGTCTTTATTGATTCTAAAAATGCCTTTATAGAAGGCGTTCCCGACGGTGACGACATAGACGGTCATCCATTCAACGAAGAAGATCTCATCCCCAGTGTATGTCTTGCTAATCAACAATATCTCTGTGCTTCCAAAACGTTTCAGTATACCCATATTTAAGGCTAAATATTACGAACTTCCTGCTGGTATCATGCTACCAGTTATTGAAATTGAACAATTTTCGGTATGTTGTTCATACTTCGTTTGTTAAATACACGCTAATTAATAGAGAGTTACCGACGTTGTAAAGACCACTCTTTGTTAGTTTCTTGAAATGGTAATGGAATACTCTGCATTAGTTTCCGCCTCTTTGCAGTACACCGCGTTGGTTCCCGACAAGCTAAGGATGCCACCACCTGTTCCACCTTCTCAGAGACTTTTAAGCGCACTTGACGAATTCTATAGCGCAACTCTTGATCCCACACGGGAACCGTGAGTGTACCACTATTTGTCAAGCTCGTTAGGGTTTTATCGATTTTAAGATATTTTTTATTCTCTATCTTTTTTATACGATGTCACATTACGTGTGGTGTGAGTGCCAGCACTTGCGTCTCATTCCTTCTCTCGCATCCTCATTCCACCAAGGTCTTCGGAATTTGCCAGTAGCTTTGGCTGCTGCTTGGGCTTGTGGTCTTGGGAATGGGATTGAGTCGATTTTCTTTGGAATCGAGGAGCAGCAGGGTAGAGCGTTCCCAGGTAGTCATCATAGGTAATCGTCAGTTTTTGTGGATTACAGAGAGAACTAGCCCCACCGGCATGCTTCGGACCAAGTCTGATGTGACGGATATTAAGATGATGTTATTGTGACCGAAATTATGTCGAGATATTTGTAAAACTCCGGACCAATGGTGTCTGCGGTGGGGAACGAATGCGCTATTGTCCTTTCCGGGGAGTGACGCGTTCACCACCACACCATGCGGGTCCTTCGTTTCGCCTCTCTCATCTAGTTCTATCGATCATTGCCACAGCAGTCACCCGTCATCGGGATTGATTTGGGTGGACCAAATCGGCACCGAACCCAGTTAAGCTGAGGCTGTAGGTATAATCACAATCTTAACCTTTTTATTTACTGCTTTATACTTACTATTTGTAATATTTAAAATTATATTTCGCAACATACCCTGCCGCTAAAAAAGAATAGGCAGTAAATAAAAAAGTTAAGATTGCTATTATTACGTTTGTGCCATTTGCTTTTTTCATTTTGTCTTTTTAATATGGTTTTGATAATTCCAATAAATCTTTTCTGAGCATAGGCCACTAGCTGCCTGGGGACGTGGAGGTTGCTCGGAGTTCATGGAAAGAAAGCAAAGGCTACGAAAAATCTTGGAAGAGAAACTTAAGGTTTGTGAACAAAAATAATATGATGAAAAAGACTGCAATATAGGTGCATCTTGCATTTTGTACATATTATGTGTATGAACATATATGTATATATGTGCATATGTACTTATGCGTACATACATGTATATATACACATATATATTTACATACGTATATTTGTACACATACCGCATGTGCGTTGTAAATAGAAGGTATTCAAGGATAGAGTTGATGATAGTCAACTGTCATAATGTGACATCTGTACACTTAATGTGAAGGATGAAGGATGGGAGTAGAATTTTCCAAAAATCTATTCGTAAACGTTAATCTTTCAACTTATTCTTTGTTTGTTACCTTGATAAGATATGCCATGAAGAAGATATTCAATACGTTATTCTTTTGCAACATGAAACTTTCGGAAGTTTTTTTTTATTAATATTTAACTTTCCCATCTACAAGTGCTGTACGTGTATAAATTTGATGCCTAAATTTTCCTATATACTTCCATGCCCGCTAATCTGTTTCACATAGGAATTTCCTTCTCTGCAGTTAGTGAGTAGCGAGTGAACATGGTGTTTCACTAGGTGGCGTATAGGAGTTAATTGTGGACCAAAATCGATCTTGTGCTTTCCGATATAGATGGATTCAGGGATGAAATCTTTGTTTTTGCGACTTCGATTTAATACATTCTGTGTTACGAAGGAATATTTATGCATGTGTGCGAGTGTGTTCTCGTTGATATGAGTGGTATTCGACGAGTCAATTCCGCCAAAAACCTGCAGTCAGTTGACAGGAAAAATTTTGGAACGCGGTTAGGAGCCGCCTTCAACTCGTAAGCTCCTCGTCTACTCTGGGAGAAATGGCAAGCTACCCGTGAGTATACCTATCATTTACATTCAATTCAGCAAGCTTTACGTGGGTATCAAAAGCTAAACACTGCACAGTAACATAGGGCCTCATTCCCCCGAACCCTAAAGAGTCCCCAGTTTCGCAGCGTTGTTTAGGACGAGTATAGAGAGGCTGCTAAATTCACAGAGCCATTTTAAGCTGCTTAAATCGCAAAGGACTACGGTTATGATCTGTACCTACAGCGGACACACATTTGAGTTTGAGTCCTCGATGGAAGACTTGATTGTGTAGGTATGAAGGACAAAATACGAGGTCACCGGACTGATTGAGACGAGAAGACGCCACCCATTCAACTCCGTCTATGACACCGCAGGAGAACTTTTCCTCAGAAGAGGCGATGATAGAGGAGTCGGCGGCATCGGCGTACACGTCAACACGAGTTTAGTCGTGAACATCTCCATTTTAACAACTAACAACCTTAGTGGCATCAGAAACCTGGCTGCTACGTGAACAGGATGAAGGGTCACACAGCGGTATAAAACGCGCAGTCGAAAGGACGATGCTAGGAGTGTCCCGCATCACGCAAAGAGAGAGCAAGCGCACACAATGAACACAACCGGTGGACAAGAGTTGTTAGTGGCTTGATCTCTCGAGGTATCAAACGTAGTGCAGGAAGACCACATACCCAATGATCAGGGTTTTTCACTATAATTCTGGAAGGAATATGTGATGCTCAACGAGTACCTAGAGCGAGCAGAAACCACTGGAGTACTACTGCACGCGATAAAGAGAAATGTAAGATTTACTGGTGCCTGCTAGAGTCACTTAACGTTCAGCGGGACAACAGGTGATGCAGATAATACTACTATGTCAGTGCTTTGTTTATGCACCAATTTTGTTTTTTCCTAGTTGTTGAAATAGAAAAGAAAAAGAGCGTATACGAAAATTTTCGTTTACATATTCAGAAATTGATACGTAATTTCTGGAACGACTCACAATATCAGCGTTGCGATTGGACTGCGATCCGTTAACAGTAACACGGTGCAACTTTGTTTTGAAACTTTCACGATAAATGAAAGTCTTAGAGACGAGAAGGTTCGGAGACTGTCCGCTGCCATTGTTGGTGATCATGAAGTCGTCACTTAAATCATTTTCACGAACAATTCGGAGAGTATAACATGATAGAGTTAGACCTAGGAAGGTGACGGTTTCGGATAGTTTTAACTAATCTCGAAGAAG
Organism: Angiostrongylus costaricensis; assembly: GCA_900624975.1. NCBI lineage: Eukaryota > Metazoa > Nematoda > Chromadorea > Rhabditida > Metastrongylidae > Angiostrongylus > Angiostrongylus costaricensis. The sequence continues at coordinate 48,246 of UYYA01000309.1, forward strand.
GAAATTTAAATTTGGGAAATGGGTGCTATGGGCATTGAAGTAATGGTTTATAGATCAACGTTTTGAAGTCTATTCCGTAGTTTTCTTTGTTATTGTTGTTAGCAGCGTTTAGAATCCACTTCTTTGTTGCTTTGTGTCGTGGAGCAAAAAGTTTTGGAGCTTGCACGAGCGGTTATGAAATCAGTGGCCAGGTGAAGATGAAGCGTGAGAACAATTTAGGGAGGTAGTTTGCGTCAACGTATAACTCCTGTTGTGGAAAATATAGTGTACATTTTTAGTTTAGTGCGTTCCAGAAATTTTTTGCTGCTCTGTGCATATTGTTTCGGTAGCTAATCGAAGGCGGGTCAAAATATTACGAACGAGACCAGAAAAACCTTTCTCTACCCTTGGTGATTTACAAAAACCCTTTTCTTTAAAATGTTTATTTAGCTTTTTTACTTACTGCCTTTTCTTCTTAATGGCAGGGTATGTTTCGAATTATAACTCGTATGAAATGCTGAGATATTTGCAAAACTCCGGACCACAGGTGTATGCAGTGGGGAACGAACACGCGCTGTTGTCCTTACCGGGGAGCAGCGCACTGTTTATTTAGCGGTGTTTTAGCCAAAAGTTGACCGTTGTTTCATTTTACTCATTGTCGTCATTGTATGTAATGTGTGGACATAAGAAACAGATAGACTCAGCATAGGGTACATCATGTACCATGAAAGTACTTTCATGTGCTGACAGCAATGTGTTTGCATAATGGCGCATACTAACACATAGTAGCTAGCAGCGTACAGATCGTTCTTACCCACAGATTGTTTGAACAAATTCTCTTCTACAATACTATCATGTTCACTACGCTTAAAGCACTCTGGTTATTGAAAAATTGTTTCTTATCGTCGAAAAACCGGGTAGTCGAAAACCAACAATAAATGTTCTCGTATTCCATTCGTATGGTGACTTTGGTGGTTCATGAGTAGAATTATTCTCAATTGCTTTTCCAGTCCTAGTAGAACAACTTCGATCCCCGCGCCCATGGCTCACCAACCCTTCTATCTCTCTGGGGTAGGTAAATTGGCATTGGACCTGTCTGGGAGGATAGCAGCACTGGCTCGATACATCGGTAGGCCACCATAAGTCGTTGTGAAAGCCAGATATGCATTCAGTCACCTCCAACGATACTTAGTGAAGTCGATTGCATGGTGCATCCCTCAGGAATTGATCAACGTCAAGAGTTTTATTCCTTTATTATTATTATTATTATTATTATTAATTATTATTATTATTATTAATTATTATTATTATTATTAATTATTATTATTATTATTATTAATTATTATTATTATTATTATTAATTATTATTATTATTAATTATTATTATTATTATTATTAATTATTATTATTATTATTATTAATTATTATTATTATTATTATTATTAATTATTATTATTATTATTATTATTATTATTATTATTATTATTATTATTATTAATAGAACTACTTCAGTAAGGAATTTTTATCAGGAGATTGAGGAGAGAATTTGTTAACTAAAGAACTACACTTTTTACATTGATATTGAAAAGTTGAAACGTGCAAGTTCTTTTACATTTCTTGTACAACAGTATTTGCATTCATTTGTTCCCTGTTAGAATTGATGTGCCCTTAATGTACTAAGAGTCGTTCATTGTACTCGATTTGCTGTAAACTATGATTTTTTTCAGAGCGAAAATAAGTCCATAAGCGATCTCATCGAAAACAAACCTTCTGAGGAGGAGTTGAAGATTCAGCAAGAAGATTTCAATACAGAAATTAAACAGAAATATGAGGAAATGAGGAGGTTTCGTGCTCTTCATCTTTATTTCCTTTCTTTTACTTTCATTAGATTCGATATTTTCAAAGCTTTTTTGTTATTGACTATTTATTTTCCATTCTTTCGTTGGTATAGGAATGCTGTTAATGATGAAAATGAGAAAAGGAAAGCAGCGTCGCCTTCATCTCCATATAAACGGAAGGATCAAAGTCGTTCGAGGTTGGTATGAATTGTGAAGTGTGTTGGAATGTCATTAAGATTGCATGCATTGTGTTTGATTGCTAATACCTAATACGTTCGTTGTAGGCGCAGCCGCAGCAGCTCATCATCGTCATCTTCATCACGTTCATCTAGGTCAAGTTCATCGTCATCAACAGATTCTAGTTCTTCTCGGAATCGCTCACGTAGTCGGTCGTACTCTCCAAGAAGGCGGTGATTACAAGAGTAGACTTTTTACTGAAAAAGCTTGTTATTTAGAAATGTTCGATCCATTTTAAGGTCGCGGTCTCGATCTCGCTCTCTGTCTCCCAGCGACCGTCCTTCGTTTGGTTCTCATCATCGATCACCTTCTCCTACGTCATTGTGGGTTCACTAAAGATAAAGAAAACCATAATAATATTAGATATGGTTTGTTTATTTCTTCAATACTCGTTTTTTTAAGCGGTGATGCTTCGCGTTTCCGTATGCCAGAAATGCCACTTTCTAGTGGGAATAAAGGCGCTCAACTTATGCAGAAAATGGGCTGGAGTGGAACAGGTCTTGGTGCTTCGAAACAGGTAGTTTAGTACTCCATGCAATTTAGATAGTTGTTTCCATGTACTCGTGCTCATCAAACATTTACAGGGCATAATAGAACCAGTGAGTGGAGGAGAGGTTCGTGACAGACAAGACCAGTTTCGTGGATTGGGTAGTACAATGGATCCTTATGAACAGTACAGGTTCATATCTTTTTCTTTCTTGTTTTTATCTGATCCTTTCAAATTACTTAATTGGATATTTGGATGGCCCAGCTTCCCTGTTTACGGGCGACCTCAGCATAATTTCCCCTATTTCGGAGTTTTGCTGGTCTACCCATTATGGTCCCTGGAGTCCCAAGGTCAGCTCGGCCAAAGTCTGCCCCAGGTGGGCACCACCAGAGGCAGTCGCCGCATTTGTGGATCAAAGGAGATTTACCACCATGCGACTAGTTTGATATTAGGATGGTGGTGGATCTCGCCATTGGTTTACTCTTAGTTGGTCTTCGTGATGAAAACGCCGGACTCCTCACCGGGAAATCCTGCTGGGCGATGAATCTCCACCTTGCACAGCGCAGGCAGACACCCAGGAATGCCTTCCAACCACTATGATGGCGTAAACCGTTGGGAGGCTTTTCCAATTTGATTGTTTATTTTCCAGAAAACAACGTAGCGGGAGTTACCATGACAGGAACCAAGCGAATTTCGTGTTGAAGGAAAAAGGTTCTGCAGAGCGGCCAAATTAGCGGAGCACTTAATTTTTTCTGCGTTTACAGTAATCGCTGTGTTTATTTTTGCTGATTGAGACTCAGTTTACCCAGTTGTTGTTGTTTTTTCTATGTATTGAACTCTGTTCTCGTTCGTTGACTGTCAATGAAACGTGTCGTATTGTTCGACTGAATACATCGAATACATTTATTATTAATTTCTTAATATGTCTCGGTTTTTTTGCTTTGTTATCACGAGATGGATCCTTTATTCTTTCTTATACCTAGTTGTTTTCCTTTGCTCCTGTCTTGTTTCATTTTGGATTTTATGTAAAATTTCTTTTTAGCATCGTCAGGTGTTAATGTGGAGAAGCCAACTTCGATGGTTGATATATATGTTCCTCACAGGATGTGCTTCTTCTCTTTTTGAAGATCAAATTGGAAAGTTTGACTGGTGAGGTGAAGTCTTGCAAGCAATACTAGCGACAAAATGGCGGATGTTTAGGCGCCAACAGTACGTCGGCTGCCCACACGAGGTTCATTTCGACGCATGGGGTAAAGGCGACCGTTTGCTGGTATCCACCAAAGAGCATGTCTTTGCTTCTCTTTCTGTAAATACTGGGCGTATAGGTGTGTCTTTATTCTCGTTTTCGTTATTGGAAAATGCGCCTTTGAGTTCCTTCATCTTTTTTCACCTTTTTGATGACTTTTTCTTTATTATCTGTGATTTTTTTTTACTTATTACTTAGATACTTGGATGGCCTGTCTGCACTGGTTGTGTGGACCTCAGCAAAATTTCCATTTTTTGAAGTTCTGCTGGTTTAGCTATTATGGCTCGCTGGATTCCCGAGGTCAGCCTGGCCAAAGTCTGCCTTTGTGGATCAGAGGGAAATTTGCTATCATGCGACTAGTTTGGTACCAGGACGGCAGTGGACCCTGGAATTGATTTACTTTTAGCTGGGCTTCCTAATTGAAACGCCGGACTTCTGGTCAGCTTGGGAGGCCATCCCAGGGCGGTGAATCCTCCCGCTGTACATCGCAGCTTGACACCCAGGAATATCTCCCAGCTTCGATGAGGCGGTAAACCGTTGGGAGAATTCAATTTATTGTTTACTATCGCTATTAATCGCTATTATTTGTTACGTTCTTTTAATGGTTTTTCACCCATTATTTACAGTTTACCTTTGCCTTATATTACGAATATCACTACATTTTATTACTTCTGTTATTGTTACTGTTATTATTATTGGTATTATTATTCATCAGCACACTTTGCCACCCATAATTTTTTGTAGTGAAGTTATCGAGCGAAAAATGCAGTATGAGGGCACCGGAAGCGCGATGACTAAAGATGTCGTTTGAGAGAACATCATTGTTTCATCCCTCTTCGAGCCAACCAAGCCTATGATCGCTTTAAGGTCAACAAAATGATGACAGAATTGTCTGGGAAAAAAGAATCCATGAAGGACGGCGACGGACATTGTGTGTTTATAAAAAACAGTCGCTTCCATTTCACATGAAAGCGTTGAGAGGAATTTGGATTTCCAGGAAATCCAAAGAAAATCAAATTCTTAGACTATGACGCAAACGCAGTAGGAGCGAACATCAGAAACACATTGGGAAACGACACTGTAACTTGCATAGCAGTCTGCCTCTCCGCCTTTCCTTCGCGGCAATGTAGCAGTGAGACGTGTCCTCCTCACTGCTCTTTGAGTGCAAAAGCAATTGATCATTGCAGGACACAGAGATATCTTAGTAGTCTTATCTGTTCTAAAAACCTCTCCGAAAGACCGCTTTTTGTACATTGCTGTATAATCACATGTCTAGTCTGGAGTGTGGTGTAGTGGTTGTGTTCGATAAGCTGTTAATTGAATACAAAATGTTGGCAATTTCCCAACTACTCCATCTATAAATGGATGAAAATTAGTTCACATCGGATTCTTACCATTATTATAATAACGATAACTACGAGCTGAAATGAATCTATTTGAAGTTGAAATTCCGCGTAATTTTCGTTCCCATGTGAATCACTTCCTAACGGTTTACCCTCAGCAGGATCTGCCAAGCTGAGAAGGAGTCCGATGTTTTCATCAGGAAGCCCAGCAAGAGTAAACCAATACCAGGATCCACGACCGTACTGGTATCAAAGTCGCGTCGTGGCAAATCTCCCTCTGATCCACAAGGGCGGCGAGTGCGTGTGGGGCATCCAACTAAGGGTAGCTCAAAGCTCAAGTCTCTTTATTAAGCAATGTAATACGACGGTTTTTGGCGTTGTTCACGATGGCGTATTGACTCCTTGTTTTATACTTGTCATAGCTGCATAGTGAATAAGTTTACCAGGTAGACGTATAAGCGTCGAGAATTTTAGAAAAAGCGGACTGGTCGAGATCTTCACTACTTTCTATGCAAGCTTTCAATACCTCATTCTATCCGCTGCTGATATTAGTAGATCCGTTGATTCCCTTCGGCTAAAAATCACCTGTTGATGTCTTATGGATTGAAAAGGGAATACTGTGTACAAATCTCCTAATTGAAATCGATATTCGCTGAATATTAAGCAATATTAGTTCCAATGCATCATTTCCAGACGCACGTTCTGAGCAAACCAAAATTTCACTTTGTTTGACGGACTCCAAATGAATTCGATAAAGCATCATTGTGTTTCGCATTACACCCTACGGGGAAAAATTATAGTAGGCAGCAAGTAAAAGGTTAGCGAAGTGGATAAAGTCTTTTCTTTATTTTACATCAACCGACACTACAAATATTGTGATATTGTGTGGATCCCTGATCTTTTTTCATTTGATTTGTTTCCTTGCCTCCACCACTATCCACGAGGGCCTTCAGTTTTGCGCATGGGTTCGGCTTTTGCTGGAGTATTTTAGCCTTCTTTATAAATGCCATCGAGTACTAGTCGAGTCGATTCTCCCTTTGGTCTTGAGGTAGCGGTGCTAGAGCATTTCTAGATCTTATGAATTCTGTAGGGCTTCATAGGCATTTCTTTTACTAACCCATGAAGCTTGGGAAACTTGGTAAATCTTGGGCGGGATGGAACGTTTTGGCACACTAAACGGGCATCACTTTCACTGCCTTATCCGCTCCAAGTATCTGGCAATTGTTTGGTACAAAACCAGGTGTTCTTCTCCTATGATTGTATTTGAGAACATCACCTGAGATCGTTTAAGTGTGGCGACGTATTCAAGAGGATGCGAAAGGCCTTCAGCTTCCTTCTGTTGCCGATGAAAAAAGTATGTTCGGTATTCGTTTCTTTAACAAAGATACGTTCTGTAATGCTGAGGTATTTGCAAAACTCCGGACCGCAGGTGTCTGCGGTCGGGAACGAACGCGTTATTGTCCTTTCCGGGGAGTAACGCGGTCACCACCACACCATGCGAGTTCTTCGTTTCGCCTGTCTCTCAGCTAGTTCTTTAGCTTTGAAGTTATATTTCGCATATATCCTGCCGTTAAAAAGAGTAAGCAGTAAATAATAAGTCGAAATTGTGATTATAACTACAGCTTCAGCTTAACTAGGTTCGTTGCCGATTTGGACTCCCCAGATCAATCCTGCCGACGGGTGATTGCTGATGGCAAAAGATCGATAGAACTAGCCGAGAGACAGGCGAAACGAAGGACCCGCATGGTGTGGTGGTGAACGCGATACTCACCGGAAAGGACATAACGCGTTCGTACCTCACCGCAGACACCTGCTGTCTGGAGTTTCGCAAATATCTCAGCATTATAGAAGTTATATTTCGCAACATACTTTCCACTTAAAAAGAATAGACCGTAAATAAAAACGTATAGACTACGTCCTCCATTGCTAATGAAATTTTAGCCATGTTTACTATTTCTGACAGCGGTCGTGTTGTCAGAGCGTGGAACAAGAGAGACGGCGCTTTACTCTGGCAGAAACTTATCCCGACAGAGGGTAACGTTAGGTTTGCGTACTGTTCTATTATTTTATTGGAAGCTACGAATGCGATGGAAGTGTTGTGTATATTTTCTATGCAGCAGTTGCAAAGAAGTTTCGACAGTGGATTTGGCATATCCCATATTTCCTTTTTCTGCTTCTTTTGATGAAATAATTTTCTGCTTTTCATAAGCCATTTGGATGGAAATATGCCATGTTTACTATTTCTGGCACATGAAGCTTCTTTGCTAAGCGCTTTCCACTTTTTTGTCCTAGAATTTTTACTGATTATAGGTATCCACTTAGTATTACGCTCTTCGATCAAATCGTTGTGGTTTTAAGTTCCAGACATCTCAGTGCTTTTTCAAAAATCGGTGAAAGTTTGTGGTCGGCTCGTGTTCGAGACAGGTGATTACGAGCTTCTTTGATTTCTTTTCTTTTCCAGTTTGATCCTTGCGTATGCTTTAATTTTTAGTGAATGGTCGGGAATATCAGTTAATGCTGACTACGTGTACCATTTATGTATGATGAACGGCATTCTCTACGTAGAGAATTATTCTCTAATTTCTGGGAAAACGGGTACGGTGAGATCCGTTACCACCAGATCTACGCCAGGAGAAGAGTGAGTCGAAATCGCAATGTTTCATGGTTTTGACATTTCCTTTCTCACCATTTGCTATCTTGAGCTGCGTCATTGTGCACAATTGGTTTGTCTGTGGTCATAAAAATTCTGTGTCTTGGGTGGACATTTCCGTTCCTACGATGGAGCAACGCGAAGAAATCTTTGGGTTCACTGTCAGGTCTGCACATTACTGATACTAACTGTTTCCTTGATAATATTTCACCGCCAATTTTCTAGAGGATTGCAAGTATTAGATAACGATCTTTTGCTGGTGAAAGGCTTACAGTCTGCTCTGGTCTTTGCTGTGACATCAGTTGGAATTAACAAGGTTCTCTTTGTAAAACATCTGTCTTTGTTTTTTATCGTGCTTCACAATTTCCCTATGCGATAACTTTGCAGAGAATTAGTATTGAACATCGAGTTGATTCTGCTGCTTTAAGTTCTAATATGTTAATTGTAATCAGTGGAAAAGATATAGAAGTTTACGACATGAGGACATCTGAAATAGTGTTGAAGGTAAAAATTTATTCGTACGTAGTCCAAGTGCTCTCCCTATGGTTAACCGCCTCATCGTGGCTGGGAGCTGTTCCTTGGTGTTGGGTTGCGATGTGCAGCGGGGAGTTATAACGCCAGCAGGGTCGCCTAAGCTAAGAAATAGTCCGCCGTTTCCATTACGATCCCAGCTAGGAGTAAACCAATACCAGGATACACCACCGTAGTGGTATCAAACTAGTTTCATGGTTGTAAATCTCCTTCGGACCCATAATGGCGGAGACTGCCAGTGGTGGTGACGACCTGGGGCAGACTTTGGCCAGGCTAACCTTAGGACTCCAGGGAATCATAATGGCATAACCAGCAAATCTCCGAAAAATGGAGATGATGCTGGGGCCTGCACAACCAGTGAGGACGGGCCATTCAAGTATCCAAGTGAGTAATTCAAGTACAATTGCAGATCTAAAATGTTTGTTGTTCAGAATACACTTCCGCTTAGTGAGGTTGATGTCGCACCTGTGGAGGCTGCATACATATCGTCAAAGAATGCATTCGAACTGCTAACTGTTGGAGCGGACTGCAGGTGGAATAGGATTTCTAATTTTCAAACAGCTGTGTTTAAGATAATACTTTGATAATATTTTATCGGCTTTTAAATTCAAATGTCTGCAACTTCAGAATTGAATTTTTTGTTATTGATATTGCGAAATCATCTGTGACTTCCGAATGGGTGCGTGAGGAGGCCTTAGCTAGAATTAGTGCAGTTGAAATGATCGATCTACCGCTTTCAGAATTACAACAGATGATTGAGGACGAATTCGAGGAAAGAGGTTTGTAAAGATCTAAGAAGGATCATTATGACCGTTTCTTTACTATTTTAAAGAATTGATGTTTACCACATAATGCCTGAAGCTGGCTTTTCAACAACTGGCCATAATTTCTTGATCGGTGAAGTAGTTGACGATCGGAATTACACAGATTTATAACAGAGGCAAGTGTATCATCCCATGTTTATGTAGTGTATGTAAGGCTATAATATAGCATCTTTATAAACCGTCCCTTCAATCTTAAACATGTTGAGAACTGAAACTTTCAAAGCAGATCGTCTTCACATGGATGAAACGCTACTCGTTCACTTGTTTCCGTTTTCAATGTAAGAATTCCGATGCAAAAACAATGACTAACTGAGTACTGTGGATTCGAGAAAAGCTTTATTTAATCTTAACTCTTTTATTTACTGCCTTTTTCTTCTTAATGGCAGGTTATGTTGCGAAATATAACTCGTATGAAATGCTGAGATATTTGCAAAACTCCGGACCACAAGTGTATGCAGTGGAGAACGAACACGCGCTGTTGTCCTTACCGGGGAGCAGCGCACTTCACCACTACACCATCCGGGTCCTTCGCTTTGAGGTGAACCCCGGCTACTTCTATCGATCTTTTTTGCCATCAGCAATCACCCGTCAATAGGGTTGATCTGGGGAGCCAATATCGGCATTGAACCCAGTTAAGCTGAGGCTTAGTTATAATCACAATCTTAACTCTTTTATTTATTATTATTTATTTATTTGATTTTTATTTTGTGAAGTGCGCTGCTCCCCGGTAAGGACAACAGCGCGTGTTCGTTCTCCACTGCATACACCTGTGGTCCGGAGTTTTGCAAATATCTCAGCATTTCATACGAGCTTTATTTAATTTTGGTAAAAAAAGAACTTGCATGTGAACGAAGTTCTGCAGATTCTAATGATTTCTCCTTCATATAAGTAGTTTTATATAAAAGTTCGTTAGAGCTGTCACCGTTGATCAACCCCTGAGGGATGCGCTGTGCATTTGACTTCATCAAGCATCGTTGGAGGTGATTTGAATGCATATTTGCCTTTTACAATGACTTGCGGTTGCCTATTGATGTATCGAACCAGTGCTGCTATCCTACCAGATAAGTCTGGCACTAGTTTACCGACCCCGAAGGGATGGAAGACTTGGTGGACCAGGGATGCAAGAATTGATCCCATATTTATTGCAGCGCGCCTCCGACCGCTAAGCTACACGCACCCCAAGTAGTGCGATGTACGCTATGTTGTTTTAAATTTGTAAGCACTCATTATTTGGCACCGATTGCCTCGTACTCAATGCTTTTGGAGTAGTGTGTGTTGGAGCATTAAGGAACGTGCCGATTTCTTGTGATTGTTTCTAAAGTATCGCTTTTCACCACTTCTAGAAAAATTTCCGTTTATTATTAAAGTATCTTGAAAATCGAAAAAGAAGTGCAGTTTTTCAAAGTTTTAGCATAAATGCACCTGTCGAAAATATCAAAGATGAGAGATGGGGACCTGACTGTTCTATCGTAAATAAAATTCCTCCTGTTCAATGGCTATAGTGCTGTGACCCCTAACATGTAATGTTTGATGCTATTTCTTTATAAATCACTAATATTTTTCACTAATAATCACTAAAAGTGACTAATCACTAATAATCACTAAAAGTCCACGATTGTCGTTCTTTTTTTCAAATTTGATGCTTCAAAGTTGAAATCTTCAAAAAGTTCCTAGGCGAAATCTATTAAAAAAAAATATTTATTATCTGTTTGCTTGGTATTAGGTACTTTTTAGGCCTTTTGTTATTTAAGATTTGAATTTTGCTTCATTCAGGTCAATTCACATTTATTCGTGAACAAGATTTCTTTATTTCAATTACATTATTGAGAAACGGCGCGTGTAGCGCAGTGGTCGCAGGTGCCGCGCAGTACACATGTGACCGATCGCCGCGCTCCAGGCTCACCAAACCTTCCATACCTATTGGGTCGGCAAATTGCTGCCAGATCTGTCTCGTTGGATAGCAGCACTGGCTCGATACATCGGTAGGCCACCGCGATTCATTGTTAGCGCCAGATGTGCATTCATTTACCTCTAACGATGCTTAATGAACTCGAATGAATGGCGCATCCCTCAGAGATTGATCAACGCTGAGAGCTTTATCCTTTTTTTATATTATGGAGTAGTTAAACTAGTCAAAAGAAATGGGGTGATTAAGTTCATAGCAATGAGTATTACCGAGAAGGAGGAGACAGTCCAATCATTTCTTTTCTCACTAGTTTTTTCTTATTATTTCGGACTTCAACAACGCACTTTTTTAGAAAGGATACCAAGGCTTATCACTTACACCTCTTTTGAGTCAAATCTAATTCTTGCGTTGCGAAAGGGAAAAAATTAGCCAGGTTCTGGTTTGATCCGAGAAATCTCAATTCGCAGTGAGCATTATTAATTAAAGTTGAAAATGTAGAATCATCAGATTTTGGCCAGTGAAATGCATATTGTCTTATTCACAGATAAAATGGTGATTTTCTCGATACTGAGCAACGTTTCTTTCTTTCTTTTTTACTTTTGTAAGTTAAGGTTCCTATGAAGATGACGGTAGTTGAACATGCAGAGTTTCGTATAGGAGATCACGACATTTTTTCCGATATATCGTTTATGTCCGATTTTCCAGAAATCCAGAAATTCTAATTCAATTCGTGGCGTTTTAGAAAGTTCATTTCTTTACAAGTTTAAATTTTTTCATACGACCTGTCTATAATAACTATTCCTTAAATAACCACAACGTTGCTGGATATTTGCAAAACTCTGGACCGCAGGTGTCTATGGTGGGGAACGAACGCGCTATTGTTCTTTCCGGGGAGTAACGTGTTCACCACCACACCATGCGGGTCCTTCGTTTCGCCTGTCTCTCAGCAAATATCTCAGCAACGTTGTGGTTGTATTTCGCTTAGTAACCTGCCATGAAAATTATAGAAGGCAGAAAACAAAACGTTAAACATTGTGATTTCAACTACAGCCATAGCTTAACTGGGTTCTATGCCGATTTGCGCTCCCCGGATCAACCCCGCTGACGGGTGTTGCTGTGGCAAAAAGATCGATAGAAATAGCTGAGAGACAGGCGAAACGAAGGACCCGCATGGTGTGGTGATGAACGCGTTACTCCCCGGAAAGGACAATAGCGCGTTCGTTCCCCACCATAGACACCTGCGGTCCAGAGTTTTGCAAATATCTCAGCAACGTTGTGGTTGTATTTCGCTTAGTACCCTGCCGCGAAATTATAGTAGGCAGTAAATAGAAAGGTATAATATTCCTTAAATAGTTCCTGTTCTATATAATATCACATGTGTTCTATACTAACTATTTACTTATAACTATCTTAAATCTATCGATTCATAATGTATAAGTTTTTATACCGTTCCAACATGTAGTTTCTATAAAAGCCTCTGGCATACCGCCTCATTTGAAGTACTTCTCCTCATGTACCGTGTCATGCCGTGGTTCAGCATTGTCTTTAGTTCCCTCTGGCAAAGCCCCACCTACTACAGAAGTAATACAGGCAGCCTATCGGCATTCGTCTTCAAGTGTTCGCAGCGTTCGTTCGGTCTTCATCCAGTCCCTCAGTTCCTCAGTGCTCCAACTCTAGTGTCCACCTAGCTTCCTTCAGTTGTATCAGTTGTTTTAATTTCAATCTCGCTCTTATATATCCAGCTAACCAGATATCGTCACATATCACATATTATTGTTCCGTTGTTATTGCTATAAACTGTTATAACCCAAACTCAAGGTTGTCCACGGCAGTTACGGAAAAAAGTTTCGCGTGGTGAATTCAAAGTCGAGCATTCCACGTGTACATACAATTGGCGGACAAAAGACAAATCCGACCAACTCCCTAATCCACTGGCCAACTAGCACACTGCCTTTCACGTCTACTGTGCGAATCCCAGCATTTCTCATATTCGATTCGTTTCCACGCAGCAGTCATCCACTAAGATGTTCGGATTTTGGGTGTAGGCTCGACTGCTGCTTAACGATTTTGCTTTCATCTTGAATGTCGTAGAATGCTGACGGAGTCGATTCTCATTAGGGGTCCTGAGATAGCCGCGATAGAGCGCTCACACTTTGATTACAAAGGAGTGACTTTTTCTAGGCAACTCTGGTACCAATTTCCCGACCCCTGAGAGGTGAGAAACTTGCTGAGTTCGGAGCGGTATGGAGCCACTATCGCGCTCGTGATGACCAGCATCGCTATCACTGTGCTATCCGTTCCCTAAGTTTAAAATTATAGAGGTTATTTATAAAAATTGTTTGTGCCGTCATAGGGTTAGAGTAATATCTCTTCTGTCATGCTGTAAAATTCTCAACTGTTCCACTGATCAAGGTTTTTGCAATTACTAATGCGATCTCGAATGGGTAGATAACTAAGGTTTGAGCAAACATGACTATTAAATGGTGATTGACCTTTCAAAAATTTACTATCCTGAGGCACCTAAACGTGTTCATGCAACTAATATAATTCACAATTCATTTCATTTATCTATTGTAGGAACTTAAGTATTAAAGCAAAGTTTTTTTTTACAGGATCCAGTGATATTATGTCGTCACTGATTAGGCGTTTGGTTTCACAGGCCTCACAAATTCACAAATGGTTTTTAGATACAGTTAATCAGGTAGTGTTTTAAGTTTACGTTGAATCTGTCATTCATTTGTACTTATTGCTCGTTACAAATTATCACGACCAGAGTGGAGAGTGTTCCAGTCCGTAGAGAAATTGTCTAACCAATAAAAGCTATGAAGCTCTCGGCTTTGATCAATCCGCCTTGCATTCGACTTCACTAAGCATCGCTGGAGGTGATTGAATGCATATCTGGCCTTTACAATGACTCGCGGTGGCTTGCCGATGTGTTGAGCCAGTGCTGCTATCCTCCCATGTCTTATAGCAATTTGCTGGCCTCAGAGGAATGGTAGACTTGATGAGCCTAGGTAGCGAGGATGAATTCCGTGTGTATTGCAGGTCGCCTCCGACCACGGCACGCCCCTTAATTGATAAACTAAACAATATATTTTTAAAATACGTACGGTGGCATAGCGGCAGTGCGTATTTGTGTTCCAATGGTTTTCCTTCCCGAGTGTCTCCTTTGTTGCACTGTTTTTCTTTGTCAGGCTTTTGTACTCTTATATATATATTTTTTTATACATTGATTTGTGGCCTCATATGTTCCTTTGGGCATAACTCGAGAAAAATTCGATTTGTTGAGCAGAATTCCGAGTTCCTAATACGCTCAAGAAAGGGCGCGTGTAGTTCAGTGGTCGGAGGTACCCCGCAATGCATTGGAGATTGATCCCCGCGCTACCGGCCCACCAAGCCTTCCTTCCGTCCGGACTCGAAAAATTGGTTAGAAAAAAATTGGTACGACATATCCGTCATCGTTTATTTCATATAGGGGAAGGAGGACGTGGCCATTGAAGAGATCACGGTAGTAATCGTGAATGATTTTCCCCATTACCTCTCTGGAAGATGTAAATGTTCCGTCTGGGAGCCGTAGTGCAGTGATCTTGATTTGTAATCAACGAAGCTATGGTGGGTTTTCCCGCGCCCATGGCTCACCAAGCCTTCCTTCCCTCTGAGGTCGGCAAATTGCTACCAGACTTGTCTGGGAGGATAGCAGCACTGGCTCGATACATCGGTAGGCCACCGCGAGTCATTGTAAAGGCCAGATAAGCATCGAATCACCTTCAAACGATGCTTAATGAGGTCGAATGCATGGCGCATCGCCCACATATTGATAAACGGTGAAAGCTTTATCCTTTATCCTTTAATACGTTCAAGGGGTAAGAGTTTCATTTCTTTTCTTATTTATTATATTAGAAACTAGTAACTCCTAGTTTATTCAGTGTTGCTGTGATTTTGATTCCCAGATTCATCCTTTTTTGAGGTGTTTTCTATTTTGTATGTCTTAACAACACCAACGAATTCTTTCTCAAAACTACTGGACCATGTCCGAAATGCTGCCAAATTGAGCAAGTGAGTTACAATGATGTAGACAGTTTACATGGTCATTTGTAAATTCAGCACAAAGGGGAATTGAGTTTAAATTTCTTTTAGTCGTCGTGAAAAGATATTCGAGCGGGATTTCTTTAATCTACAAAAAATGATCGTAACCACATCTCTTGATGGGGTTGTTTTCGGTATTGACAGCAGCGATGGTGCTATAGTTTGGAGACTGTACCTCGGGAAGAACTTCACTCCGTTGGTTAGCTTCACAGGAAAAAATGAGGTATGTGTCAGACTAGCTAGAATTTTGGCTCACCCTCATTATGCTTTGTCCAGGTGCCTTTATTCATGCAAAGGTCTACAGCCCATTATCAGTTACCTGGACAAGCATCGGTAGCATTTAAAGACGTAGTGAGTAGATTTCGTCTACGTTATCGTTTTTTCGATGTTGTTATCGTTATCCATCTCTAGTATTTGTTTGCAGAATTCTGCTGGTGTTTTGGTATTTTTCAATCCAATAACTGGCAAGGTCATAAAGAGAACACAGTTACCGTTCCCCATATCTCGCGTTGATGTGTTAAGTTTTGTTGGAGAAGATCACATACACCCACTGGTAGTAGTTGGTCAAAATAATGAGGTAGGTATATTTATACGTCAGTTTTTTTTTTACTTTATATGAGAATTATAAAACAACTGCAGAAGTCATAATTTTCTTCTCATCGGGAAGTTTATGTGGTTGGAGTTTTTAAATTGTTTGAATAAGCATTTCACACTTCAGAAAACAAATTCTCTGCTTTCTCCTGTTTTGTCATAAAAGCTAGGACAAGGTTCATCATTGGTGGCAAATTTGGAACTGGCGGTTATTGCATCCGATAATTTTTTTGCGCCGTTTTATGATGTAGAAAGCTTGTTAGCTGTCAAAATCAGAGCCAGTAAATAAAAAATTCGATTAAACGTAATTAAGGAGAGGGGGTTGCAGCTGACGCGAAATGTCCAATTTTTATTAGCGTGACGTATGGTCAGAATGACATGGTTCGAAGCCCGTACTGTTCTTCATTCTTTGGTAAAAAGAATTCTCGGCACCCCTGAGGAATGGGCCATGCATTCGACTTCATTAAGCATCGTTGGAGGTGATTGAATGCATATCTGGCCTTTCAGTGACTCGTGATGTGTGGAGCCAGTGCTGCTGTACTCCCAAGCAAGTTTGATACTGATTTTCCGATTCCGGAAAGATGGTCTTGAGTGCGTGAATCGATCGAATGTGTATCGTAGGACGCCTCCGACCACTGCGCTACATACACCCTTTGTTTGTTAATTGCATTAAATGTGCTTTAGAACTATTACGTTGTCTGTGTCGCCAGTCAGCTGTAAACCCGCAATCACTGAGTCATTGGACCACGTTCCAGAATGTTTGCTTTTCTTGAAGACGGCACAGTAGGCTTGCTGCACAAGAAGAATACAAAAAATGTCGCATATATTGTCCGAAACCCATTATTTTTTACTGTTTTTCGAAGGGTATCCATAAGTGACTTACTTGTTGTATCGTAGAGAGTAGGTATATGGTGACGATTCTGTTATCAAGCTTTTCGTGGTTACACATTTAGATCATTTGTTGTTGTTCCCGAACGGTTTCCAGTGAACCTTCCACTTATTAGATTATGGTTCTGGGTAAATCGACATGTGGGGATACAGTACATCTAAGCAGTCACACCTACGCATGTGCGCATAGTTGTGACAGCATGTAGATGAAAACTGAGAGCAAGTGGTAACACATTGATAATGATATCATTCAATTCGGCTATGGCATTGGTTCGACCGAGCCTTAATCTACCGAACCACACTCTGTCCGAATTCGGAAAATTGTTACCAGACTCGACTGGGATCACCATGCTCTCACTTCACGAAGGTTGACGACTTCCCGAGACTATTGAAAACCTTTGAACGCCATAGCACTGCCGTATCTCGATTCCATGGTGAATCGACGCTTACACCAGCATTCAGTGACATTTATGAAAAGGTTCAGAAATCGTTAAGAGCCAAAGCCACTCTCAAATCCTAAGGCCTTCGTGGAATATGGATGAGAGGATACGAATCGATGCAGATATGTTGTGATCTGGACAACATATCTGCATTGGATTCATATTGCTCGTGCACAAGAAATATGAGAGATGCAAAGTGGTTTGGCGCTGTGGAGAACGCTAATGGACCTCCGAATCTAGCCTGCATCTCGTGACAGTAGCACTGCTGCTATGGTTTGCTTCTATTCCTCGACCGTCCACCTGGTGCCTACGACATTTTCACGCGGCTTGCCATGCTGACTATTTATTGCGAAATGGTATCAGTTAGGGTTCTTATTTTAAACTAGTGATCTAAAATGGTTTTTATAGAAGTGTTGTTAATTTTGAAGGACTTTTAATGGTCTCTACGAATGCCGACTTTACAGGTTTCCTTATATCCGCCACAACCGAAGGAGATATTGCTGGCTGCACCTCCAGTGTATATACTTCTAACAGATTCTTCGCGTATTTCCGGAGCTGTGATAAACTTTTTGGAGAATAAAATCACAAAGATGTGGGAAGCTGATTTACATATCACATCGACGGAGAAAATAATCGAAATCAAAGGCAAACCTATGCATCGTACGTCGTCTATGAAGAAGTTTGAATCTCATGGAGTATTTCTTCGTTAGTTGTAGTCTTTTTCCTCCTTATTCGTTTACTTCAGAAAAGGTTCATTCGCAAGGACGAGTTCTGATTGATCGTAATGTGCAGTACAAATACGTTAATCCTAATCTGGTTTGTTCAAGCTTATTCATTTGTGGTAAGCTAGTACCACTATGTGTTAATTTCCCTCAGGTCGCAATAGTTACTTTGGACTCAGTAAACCAGTACTTGTCAATCTTCCTTGTGGATGTGGTATCCGGACAGATGATTCATTCAGCCCGTTTAGCCAAAGTTACTGCACCGCTGCATGTTGTCCACTGTGAGCACTGGATTGCGGTATGGTTGTCGGTATTTCCATTCGTACTCGTCGTAGTACTTTTTCTTTTGTGACCAATACTGAGGCAGTCACAGTGATGCTGAGATATTCGGAAAACTTGAACCAGAGGTCAGATCGAACCACGATTACCGGGTCGCGCGTTGAATACTGCACCACTGAGACTCTTGCTTTGCCTTTGTCTCAGCTAGTTTTCCACTTAACGCTGCCATCAGCATTCACCTTTCGCCGGGAATGATCCGGGAGCACAAATCGGCATTGAACTCAGTTAAGCTGAGCTGACAAATTGAGACAGTTTTTGAACTATCATTGTCCACCAATAAAAATTAGAGACCTAATGACGATTTATTCGATTTTTATATCTATTACGTACAAATAAGTGTAGAATAATGCTGAGTTATTATATCCAGTATTCATATTGGTCGGAGAAAGGAAGACGGACTGAAATAGGCATACTAGAACTCTATGAAGGCGGTGAACGGACCAATAAGGTACTATATCGATGTTTTTTCATTTATTGAAACAAATCACAAATGTTCTATCCACTTTTGCATTCTACAGAATTATTTCGACTCCTTATCACCAATGAAACAACCTCCTGAACTTGTGACCCAAAGTTTTATATACGCGCAAGGAATCAGTGCAATGGCAGTAAGTGAAACAGGTATGTGCACTTGGTGTGTGTAAAGTAGTGAGGACCTTCGCATCTGCCAGGAGGCGTTAGTTTACTGAAGTGAATCAGTCATGTGAACATTTATGTGGATCAACTAATTATTGGAGTTTTCGGTGATTGCTTCGTTTACCAAACGATTCACTTCGATTAATTATTGGTGTTTTAAGAGCAGGGAATAACTACACGATCCTTACTGCTTGCACTTCCACTAGGTGGAATACATGAGGTAACGCGAAAGCTGTTAGATGCTACGCGACCTCTTGAGTTAACGCAAGAAATGCGTGAGGAGATGATAATACCGTATATTCCTGAGATTCCGATCGCTACTGAAGACATGGTCAACTATAATCAGACTGTACATGCCGTTCGAGGAATCAGAACTGCGTTAGTTTCTGTTTAATGAGATTCTGTGAGATCTTAGTTGACTCATATTTTTGCTTATCTAATAGATTTATCTAATAGATTAATAATAGATCTATCTTGTTGCTGTTTCTATTTGAACACTATTCTTTATTTATATTGCGGTATACCTCCCAAGGGTTTACTACCCTATCGTGGCTACGAGGTATTCCTGAGTGCCGGGCTACGATGTACAGCAGAGGGATTCGTCCTCCGGCCGGTCTCCCAAGCTGAGAGGGAGTCTGGCGTTTCTATCAGGAAGCACAGCTAAGAGTAAACCAATACCAGAATCTACCATCATGCTGGTATCAAGCTAGTCGCATGATAGGAAATCCCGCTCTGATCCACATGGGCGGCGATGCCTATTGTGGTGACGATCTGGGGTAGACTTTGGCTAGACTGACTTCAAGACTCAAGGGAACCACAATCGCTAAACAACCTAAAATCCGAGAAAGTGGAACTTAAACTGGGGCCCGCACAACCAGTGAAGGCGACCCGTCCAAGTATCCCAAGTAGGTAAGTAAGTATTGCGGCAGATATATTCTATTAAACGAAAGGTGATGGAATTTAACTAGGAAATGGTACACAATTTTCTTTATATTGAAATTACTTTGTGAGATCGTTTTTGTAAGGCTTCTTAAATTTGTAAAAACCATAGAAAAGAGATTATGAGCAGATTCTCGCCAGTGAAATGTTCCAGTCACTCAAATAGCTCTAGGCAACCATCTAGATGCACCTTTAGGTTCCTCATAAACTAATGAAGCAAAGCAAATTGTACGTTAGTGGATCATTTTTCCTCGTTTGTAGAGGAGGATGTTTTAAAAGAAATTGTGTCAGCTGAGTCTGATGTGTAAACTATGCTCGTAAGAGTTGGTTGCCTCCTTGAATGTTCTTTTTTGCTATCGATCTTCAACTTCATGAGTTGACATAATTGAGAATGAAATGCTTAACAAAAGCATCGGTAATCAGACATTCAATGGAAATGATATCTTTTCTGTTTCTCTGTTTTAGCCATTTCTTTGCTTCGTAATTCCTATAATTTTGTGTGAAGGGGATCTGATACCTATCTATGAATTGGGAATAAGTAAAAGGAAATAGAAGAAGAAAAAGAGGAAGTAAAAGAAAAAAAAGGAATAAGGAATGACTAATTAGCGTTGTTGGTGTGTGCTATGGTCTGCCATTATGTCCCAGTGAGGGTACAAATTTTGATTCATTGGGCAACAATCTTTTTCTAGCCTGCTAAATATGCACGGTAGAATATTTTCACATTCTAGCAAGCATTCAGAATAATTTCTCCATCCAACTCTTGTTCTATAATTTTCCAGAGATTGTAAAAACCTTTGTTAGTTTTAGCGCCTCTGGATTGGAATCTACCAGTTTAATGCTGGCTTATGGAATTGATGTATTCTTCACGCGTCTTCATCCATCTGGAACATTCGATATTCTAAAGGACGACTTCGATCATGTGTTGATCAGTATTGTTCTGTTTGGACTTATTGCTGGAAGTATTGTTAGCAAAAAGTTCGCTAGGAATAGTTCTGTGTCAGCAGCATGGTCTTGAAACTACTTACGGAAGATCTTTATTGTTTTTTGTCCATTAGCTTTTCTTAAGTACGGTACATTTTGTGCGTATTACTTCAGTTCTTTTCTTTTTCTGCCCCTTATACGATGACGTGGGCGTGTTCCAATGATGGATGACGTCATTTATGTTGTTTTTTTAGGTCATTCATTTGTAACACAGTTCATATGGTGTTGTAAATTTATGACAGTGTTGTTTTTCAAATATGGTAGTATGAAAGCGCAGAAACCTTCGAATTTACTCGTGTTTGTTTTTTTCCCTTTTATTTGTTATTCCATTAGGTTTAAGTTTGACTCCTTAGCGATGTTGTAGTGCTAGATCTTTCTTTGATTACTATGTGGCTGAACGAGAAGTTCTAGTACAGTAGTAGAAGAGACTGAAGACCATTCCTAGTCTGTCACTTATGCTCATCCTTCAGATGTTTTTCTCTGCTACTATGGATTTATTGTTGTTTTTTCTGTGACTAATTTGGAACATAAGATTAGTGATATGAATTCTGTTTATTCGGCTATTTCTCTGACTCGCATACGGATGCGTGATTCTATACAACAATCTAGACGATTGTAATAATACATAACAGTGATAATGATTCTGTCACGGTTTCTCGCAAGAAGAACAACCTGTGAAATCAATATGAACTATTCAACAAAACTATGGACGACAAACGAAGTATGAACATCTTGCCACACTTCGTCAAGTGTACATAGTAAACTAGATGAGACGTCATTAGATCGAATCCTCTACCTAGAAGTCGTTGGCTCTTGAACGAGACGGCGATCGCATCACAGTTGCCGACTGTGATGTCTGGAGACCACCGGGTGCGACGGAGGCGCTGGACCGCGACTTGGCTCTCATCTTCGACAGCGAGTTCTCGGCCACATCAGCACGCTCTTCGGCATCCTCGAGTTGATGTTGGATTTGGCGATACTTTTGCAGGTTTAGATTTGCCACCTCCTCCTGAAAGTTTTGCAGTAGTTAACATCCACTTTACTTCTTTTCATTAAAAGAGTGAGAGCTGAAATTGAGCTTACCGCTTCTTCGATCTGGCGTTTCTGTGTCTTTAACTTGTTCTGCAACTTATCGATCAAGTCCTGCAGGCGTTCGAAGTTTTTCTTGTCTTCATCAACCTGGAGACTCATACTAGTTTATGAAAACTTTTTCTTCAAGTAATGTAAGAACTAATACTGACCTGAAACTGAAGTTCACGAACTCGGCGATCGGCTTTGCCGAGATTTTTGTTGGCCTCTTGGTATCGGCGCTGTTCAGCGTCAAGCTCTGACTCTACCTCACGCACACGTTGTTCCAGTTTAGCGATAACCTTAATGTATGCAATGGAATAAAATCATCTCTGAAAGTTATATTCTAAGCGATTACCTTCTTCCCTCCTTTCAATGCAGCAGCTTCAGCTTCATCGAGACGAACTTGCATTTCCTTGAGCTGTTGCTCTAGACCTTTACGCATGCGGTCAATCTGCTGTGAGTGTTCTTGTTCTTGGCGAAGCTCCTCGGCTAGACGACCAGCATCTGCCATCGCCTTCTTGCTGCGCTCTTCAGAAGCCTTGAACTCGTTAAGAGTTTCATCCAGGTCAGCCTATAAAGCACTTTTCCCACAGAATACTAGTAAGACCTATGTCGAGTTTTTCTGTGGAGGTTCTTACCGCACAGAAAAAGAGAGCCAGCTACGCGGATTACGAAATATATATATATATATTCTTAAAGTGTTGTTTTATCATAGGATGATTTGATTTGAATAACTTGCTATTGCGAAAACTTAACCGACTGCATTAGCTTCTCTACATTCCTTGAATACAGAAGGAACTTACGTGAATGGCTTGGATTTCGCCCTCAAGTTTCCTCTTAATGGCACCTAGCGATGCAGCCTGTCCAGAGGATTCATTTGCCTGATCACGCGCATCGTTCGCTTCGTACTCAGCTTGCTTTCGTGCTCGTTCTGCTGCTTCATTGGCCACCAACAGTTCCTCTTTTTCCGACTGCAGAAGTGTAGCTCTTTTTTCGGCATTGAAGAACTGCTCGCGGATCTCATCTCGCTGGCGTTGCTCTTCCTCAACCTGCAGTTGCAGCTCACGAATCTGTTCTTGGTAGCGTTTCAAATTTTTCTGTGCATCGGCGTTCGCCTTGTTAGCGTGATCGAGAGCTATCTCAAGTTCATTTATATCCGCTTCAAGCTTCTTCTTTACTCTGAGCAATTCAGTCTTTCCTTTGGTTTCAGTCTCAAGTGAGGCTTGCATGGAATCCATGGCCCGCTGGTGGTTTTTGCGGGTGTTTTCGAATTCTTCCTCTTTTTCCTGAATGCGTTTCTCGATCTCTGACCGAATCTGCGACACCTCTACTTGAGCACGGAGAACCTTGCTCTCCTCTGCTTCTAATGCAGCCTCTGCTTCATCAAGAGCATGTTGCAGCTCCTCTTTCTCGATCTCAAGACGACGGATTATTTTCTGCATTTCATGTACTGATCGACCTCCTTCACCGAGTTGGTCAGTGAGATCTTTGATTTCCTGGCTTAAGCTCTTGTTCTCGCGTCGTAGGCCCTCAACTACTTCGTGTAGTTCTTCCAGAGCGTTCTTTGCCTTAAACAATTCGGTCGATGTGTTTCTGGCATCCCTCTGGGCACCGTCAAGTTCTGCAGATAAGTCGTCGGTCTTTTTTCTCCACTCGTCGATGACCTTGTCGAAGCCTTTCTGTTTCTTTTCCAAAGAACTAGCAAATGCATTTGCTCGCTCTACGTCAACCTGCGCGTCATCAAGATCTCCCACTAATCTGCTCTTAGTCTTTTCTAGAGAAGCGATCTTGGAGTTGGCTGCGTCTAGAGCTTCCTGCAGCTCGTTGATCTTTTGTGCCTGGCGTCTTTTTGCATCCTCAAGTTCATCGGCTTTAATGAGACCTTCACCTTCAAAGCGTGCTTTCCACTGCTGGATTTCCGCATTGGCTTTGCTTAGCTGTCTCAGCACCTCGTTTTTAGATTCGATCTCCTCTTCAAGACTTTCTTGAAGTTGTTCGGCTTCATGCTGATAGTTCTTAGCTTGGGCGGCTAGGGTCTGGCGTTCACGAGCTTCCTCATCAGCAGTGCGGCGAGCTTCTTCAAGCTGGCTGGTGAGCTGACTTTTTACGCGCGAGAATTGGTTCATTTGAGACTCCGCATCTTCTAACTGACGACTAAGTTCACCATTCTCGCTTTGCAATCGTCCTTTCAAAGAGGTAAGGTCTTGGAGTTGACGAGCTTGTTCGTCACATTTAGTTTGCAATTCTGTCAATTGAAGTTCGAATTGCTTGGCAAGTTTTTCGTTGTTTAGTTTGGCTGAGGTCTCAGAGTCGAGTTGAGCGGCTAAATCTTCAGCTTCACGGTTGGCCTGGATCTTTTCCTTTTCAATCTTGGTCTTTTGTTTTTGTAACTGATCGAGCTGGTCTGTTAACTCGGCGACAGCGTCAGTGTGCTTCTTGCGTAGTCCACCGAGTTGGTTTTCATGGTTCATGTTGGCTTCCTCCAAATCGCGACGAAGCTTAGCTAATTCCGCCTCTCTCTTCTTATTCACCTCCACTTGTGCAGCGGTAGCCCCACCTTGTTCATCTAGACGATCACCGAGCTCCTCAAGTTCCCGCTGAAGATCAGACTTGGCTCTGTCAGCTTTAGCACGAGATTGTCGTTCGCTTTCAAGTTCTTCCTCTAGCTCAGAGATACGGCTCTGTCCGTCTTTGATTTGCCGTTGGAGCTTGCTAACTAGAGCTTGTTCATCTTCGAGACGGCTGCTCACCGAATGCAATTCACTTTCTTTTTTCTTTAGATTGTTTTCTAAATCATGACGTTGCCGGGCAGCTTCATCGATGTTCTCTTGGGCGATTTTCAACTCTCCCTCTACCTTTCGTTTTTGCTTGTCTAGATCAGCACGAGCTCGTTTCTCGCGTTCAAGGCCATCTTCAAGATCATCCAAAGTCTGCTCAA